>VYZR01014709.1:0-33539 GCA_013400675.1 Oxylabes madagascariensis
CAAACCATTCTACAAATCTGTGACTCACTTGCAACAAACTACTTCAAGTGTTTCCCAACAAGCTGCTTTTCAAGCATTTTTAATATAAATTGCTTGCAAAGAGTGCAAAAGTCTCAGTGGTTGCTTTTGAGATAACACCAATCCCACTTCTTCAAATGCAGCATGCTCTGGTTTATACTGGGAACTCTTCAGACTGTAGATCCTCTCCACTTGAGGGCAATTCCTGAGGACACCCGTTTTGTCCAAAAATCAAAGTTTTCCTCCCACTTGGATTCAACTGCTGAACCCCAGCCCAAGCTTAGAGCAAAGGGTGATGAGGGACACAGCTGTCCCTCTGCCCCAGCAGTGTCCAGGCCACTCTCCCCAGCACAGCCACAGCTCATTCCCCTCTGCTCACGGAGATGAAAAGCAACCCGAGCGTTGCTCCTGCTGCCCATCGGTCCCATTGCCTCGGGCTTTTGCATGAACTTTTGTCTGTGTTCCTTCCCCCAGAATACGACGTCGTGGGCTACCACAACAAAAGCCAGCTGTCAAGCAAGCCCAGAGATGTGCTTCAGATGGGCAAGAGCATTTGTGAGGGCTATGCCGAGCTCTTTGAACATATGTGCAGGTAAATTAAGTTCAGAAACCTTCAGTGCCAGGGAGAGTTAACATTCCTTGTCATCTCCGTGCCTATCCTGTCTGCCTTTGCATTGACTGATGTGACTTTAAGCAGGACGTGGAACTTTAGCTTTCCAGCCATGCTGTGGAAAAACAGCAAGTCCTAGAAAGGTCAATTTTGCTCTCTCCTCCACTCCCTCCGCCCCCCTCCCCAGCATAATTTACTTGGTGCCATCTGCTGAGCTTCGCATTGCATTAACATAATGGCAGATGAAAACACGGAGATAATTTGATTAGAAGAAGTAGGATTTTCCTTGGGGTATCTGGATGTGAAGGTTAAAAGCATGGCAAGACTTGAACAAGGAGTGCTGTCTCCAACATGCTCCCTTGCAAGAGGTAGGCAGAGTCCCAGGAGGAACTTTCCCTAAACCCTCTGGAGATGCCCTGATCCCTCCAGGAACAGGGACCCCAGGGACACTGCCTTGCACTTACCACTCTGTTCTGTGCCCAATCTCAAGGTGCAACACCGTGGAGGCCAATACTGCAATTCCCATTTTCTAGCTACCAGTGGCATTTAATGATTAAAATCCTTTCTTCTGCCAACAAAATCTCCTGGACTTCACTGGGGATGAGTCACCTGAACTTCCCCACAGAGCAGGGCTTTACAGTCACAAAGCCACGTCTAAGAGGCAGCCCCTTCCTTGGTAGGGAGCACAGGGATGCAGCCCCAGTCCCAATCCCTAAGGAGAGGAGAACCCCCAAAATCCACAACAAGGAAAGCAATGAAGGTGCTTGGAGGTTTGGGGATCAGCCTTAGGCAGAAGGGTTGCCCAAAAGGAGAAAACTGGACCTGTTAACTCAGAGACAGGAGATTGGAAAGGATTTCCTGTAGTAATCCTAAAAGGGTGGCTTGCAAGATGGCCCTCCCAGGAAGGGGCTTCCATTCCCTTGGAAAAATCACAGACTGGTTATTAATAGCACATGTAAGTAACAATTGACTTTCCACATCCATCCAAAAGGATTTGAGAAGGTTTTCACCATGGAACAGACAAAATCTACAGGGAAAAGGAGAGATTTAAAAAAAGCCCAGCATACTGTGCCAGATGTTGAAGTGGTAAATGCTTCCAGCCAACAACACATCCCACAATATACATTTGGTCCATTCCAACCCAAACCATTCTATGACACTGGATCTTGTTTTCTAAAGAGTAAAGAAATAGGATGGTGAAGCATGCATTTATAGCTGCATCCTATGGAACAGTTATTAGCAGTTAGAGGGGGGAATTTGCATCTGTTCATTAAAAAGCATATGCTTAGTTCATTAAAAGCATTAATCTTTCCAAGGATATCTCTGACTATTTAAAGGCTCTGTTGATTTACTCGCAATTCCTCAGTTCCAGGCTGATTAGTCACTATGTGATTCAGGAAACCTCCCAGTCATCAAGACTATTATATTGTCAAATATTAGCAAAATGTTTAGCTCTTGTCCTGAAAAACTGTACTTAAAGACAACACCCCTTTCTTGCACAGAGATTTCCTTATCCCTTCTCCCCGTGCTCTGTGCTGCTCTTACACTGGGTCTAAGCAGAAAAGCAGGAGACAAAGAGCTCCAGTCTTATAGAAAGGCTTTTCAGAGCCAGGTTTGGCGGGGGAAAGGTGCTTTAACATGCCTTTTTTTCCTAGCGCCTGTGAGGGAACTTGAACTAACAAACCAATTTGCCAGTCACCAGCAGTCTCCCCAAAAGTCCTGCTGAAGGCAATGGCTGACATTGACTGAGTCCTACTTGTCCCAGTGCCAGAGGGAACAATTCCTGCTGCAGACGCAACACTGTCACCTCTGACCACAGCTTTGGCAGCCAGACTTCCTCCCATTAGCTGAGATTCCTGTCACAGAGGAAAGGTGGGCACAGATAGTGGGAAGCTGGCCACAAGGCATCACTTTGCAAACATCAGGAGTGATAGCAATGAATGCAAGCACAGGTTCCTGACCAATATTTCAGCAGCACTTATCAAGAACTGGCTTCTCAGCTGACAAGCAGACTTGAGGAGGTAGCATGGTTGAGTGAAGCAGTGCAAATTCATGAACCCAATTTAGGGCAGACCTCACAGCCTGGAATTACGGAAACACTTGCCAGGATTAGTGATGAAGGCACAATAATTATTTTCCCAGGAGAGATTTCAGCAGCTTTGGGAGCAAAGCTGGCCTCACTGCCTAAAGGAGATCTGACCAGTTAGCTAGCTGCTCCTTCTTTCTAAGCAGTCTGTAAATATTCCAGATTTCACATCCTCTTGCTTCTCCCATTTCCTGCAGGCAGTAGCTTTCCTTCTTTTCAGGCACAGAGGCGTACACCTACCTACCACAGGCATAAACCATTCTGTCTCCTTCTGGAGAAGCAAGATTTGCTCCTTTTTTAGATTAAATTATCAAAGTCCATCTAAAGTCAAAGGGAAGAAGATGTCATCGAATTTCAGTGACACCTGTAGTAAGAGCCAGACTATTTCCTACCGGTTTTGAGGCAGAAAAGCAACTTTGTGTTTAATCTCTTTGTTGCGCCAAGCAAATGTTGCCAACTGTTTCTTAATTCAGTTCTTCCAGTCCATTTTCTATCTAGGTCATCTTCAACCTCACACTGCCACTTCAATCAATTCTGGAGATCTTCCCAATCGTCTCTCTGCCTGATTAATTTGTCTGTATGAAGTCATTGACAGGAGAGACATGAGCACCCTTTTCACCAATATAGAATTGCTCCTTTACAGGATGTTTTAGCTTGGATTTTTGTCTGTCCATTACTAGAGAGACCAGTTTAAATGCTCTGGTCTTTATTTTGAGAACTTTGAACACATCCAAGCACAAACTCTTTTTTTGCTGCTTTGCCAACATTCACTGTAATTGAGAGCACCGTGAGAGCAGAACTTGTCCCTTAATGTTCCCTCTGAATATCCCAGCTAACAAGAATGTCTAGAGAAGCCTGGAAGGATTAGACGCCAATCCCCATGAAATTAGTGGGAATTTGGTACTTAGCTCCTTGAAACTCCTAGGATTAAATCTTCACTAAAGCTCCCAGGCCAGCTCCTAGTCTCAGTTACATCATGCAAATCCAAGCTCTCACCAGTCTTGTCAGTGGAGTTGTTCCAGATTTACTGCCCAGCTCCATGTTAGAATTTGATTCACAGGGGCCTGCAGGCAGGCAAGGGCATTCCAGACCACCTGCAGCACCAGGTTTCTCTGTGGCATTCCTTCCAGCCTGGCCTGTTTGTTGTGGATACTCATGAAACAGGCAGTGCCTGCTATCACTGCTCCATCCTCTCTCCTTTGCTGAAGAGCCCACCTCCCCTGGAAACCAGCATCCTCTCCCTGGAAAAAGCAGCCCTCCCTACAAGCTCCACTGCACTGCCAATTGCCAGCCAGTATCTGTTATCAGGCCTCGACTTCTTAACAACCATGCTAATTATCTTCCCCATAAATATCACTTTTCTCCTGAGCTAAACCCACATTATGCAGACAATCTCGCTCTGGAAGCCTGCACTCTTTATTACTTAAGGCAGTTGTTCCATTTAACACACTTCTCAATGAAGAAGAAAAATGTCAATGCTGTCCTACACAAAAGACAACGCTCCAAGTGAAGTAATTTTAGATTAATGGTGAAATAAGATGCCAATGTTAGAATCCATCAGCAGAGAGCTTATTAACACAGTGCTTATTTAAATCTTATTTACACATCCACGCAGGTATTCATCATGTTTTTAGAGAGAGACTATTTAATCATTTCTACCCTGGGCAAGCACAAGCTCATTCTTTCAGGAAACCAAATCAGCATCCACAATCCCATGAGGTCTGAGATACCTTAGCTGGTGTCAAACACCAGGCCCACCGTCACGGGGAGAGAACAGCCTGTGCTTTTAATTTGTAATTACATGGGCTAATTGTGGACAGCAGCAAAGGGATTCCACTGAGTAACAAGACAGAGAGCAATTAAGCGCACTTTATCTTGTCATCCTCTACCAGTACTGAATTGATGGTGCATCAGGCAAAAGACAGGGAATATGTGAAATTGTGAGAAAAGGCCCTTCCTCCAGCAGGATGCTCTCTGAGTCTCTGTGCAAAGACTACAAAAACAAACAGCCCCATCCAACACCTCAGGCATCATCACCTTTTCTCCTTCCCCAGAAGTACCTGACAGGTTTAAAACAGAACTCGCCTGCTGCAGCCTATAATTTCCTTTCAGTCTTGCAGGGATTCAGTGCAAGAAGCTCTCGGGACATGCCAAGGGACATGGGTACAAGACAGGACAGACCTTTACAGGGAACTCTGACCATGCCTGGAACGCCGTCTACCTTGAGGGAAGGTGGCATTTACTGGACAGCACCTGGGGGAGCGGTTCTGTGGATGATTCCTTCACCAAGTTCACCTACAGGTAAAGAACCTCCTCTATCTTAGTACATAAACCCTCCACAAAGGCAGAAGGAAAGCTGATAGGATTGGCAAACCCATCAGACACATTTGGTGCCACAAGAAGACCCAAAGCTATGAGCAGGGTACCCAGGCTGCCTGTGAAAAGCATGGAGCAGAGCCTGCAGAGAGGTAGGAGCCCTGAGCAACAAGTCACAAACTGCTAAAAGCCAACTGGGTTTGCTTGTCACATCTTCAGTTTAGGCAATGGTCTGTGGCACTCGAGTCACAGCTTTTGTGAATTGATTGCAGTCAGCACCCAGTAGTGCCTCCCTCTTTTTCCAGGAGCCTGTGGGTGCAAAGGAATAGTGCAAATACCCAGGGTTTATCCCAAAGCTCAGCATTTGCCCTGGAAACAGAAGACCAAAGCTCAGGTTTCTTTTCTGCCTGGGGAATTTCAAACCCACGGATCTCAGTTTATCAGTAGCTCAAACCACTCCAACAGCCTCCTGCTGAAACCACCACCACTGTGCAGGGGAAGAATTCACTATTTGTAATTACTCATTTTCCCTAATTTTTCCCTTCTCCCAGGTACAATGAGTTTTACTTTCTGACTCACCCGGCCCTGTTCATTAACAATCACTTCCCAGATAACAGTAACTGGCAGCTTCTTAAGCCCACGCTGACGCTGAAGGAGTTTGAGAACAACATGCTGCACAGCAGCAACTTCTACATGCTGGGGCTGCTGGCCGCACACCCAGAGACTCCCATCATCCAAACAGGTAACGGAGAAGCCGTGGAGCATCTTCCTTCATGCACCCCACATCCAACACACACCACTGTGCACCTCTTCAGGCAACACTGAGCAACCTGAGTGAGTCCAGCAGCTCTTTTAACTTAAAACCACTCAGGTGCCACAACTGGACAAGGCCCACATTTAAGATCCCCCTCCCTTGGATTTTCCAAGAGCTGCAGGAATTTAACTGGATGGCTAATATGTGAATGCTAAGAACAGAATTAAAACTTGTGGGCATCAACATTTTAGGATGTAATGAAGACTTCAAGCTGTTTGGGAACAGGCTCACAGGGAGGTAGATTAATCTCATATCTACATACTGGAGAGTTCCTGCACTCTGAAGCTCTTGGGCGCAGCTACTGGGCTGGCAATCAGGTCTAATCACCTCTAATTCAGCCCTTCATGATCACAGAATGCCGTACTGGTTTGAGTTGGAAGGGACCTTAAAGCCCATCTCATTTCAAGCCCCCAGCATGGGCCGGGACACCTTCTACTAGACCAGGTTGCCCCAAACCCCATCCAATCTGGCCTGATGGTACTTTCAGTTATATTTCACACAGGCTTTCACATTCTATCAGACCACAGTTCCATGTCAGGTTGTATCAGAACAGGATACATGCACATCTCCCAAACAAAGGCCACTCTCATTCTTTCTGAGGGACACTGGTCTAAGCAGACAGCTGACAAGCCTTGACCTGCCAGTTGCAGCTCTTGGCTTTACTTCTAGAGAAACAGCAACTTAGTGGGCCAGATCAGCCTTCCCAGAACAGGGGGTACATGCAAAAACTGCACTGACACTCCTATGCAGCCTCTTTTCTTTTGTATTTCCCAGTAAATGGAAAAGCCTCTGTATCCGTGGACTGCCGTTCTGGGACGTTATTTAAGTTTAAGCTGAAGGGAACAGATGAACACGGTTTGATGACCTTGAGAAAACACGGAATGGAGCTGGATATCTACCCACAGGAGACAGGGAGCCACAAGCTGGAGATCTTTGCCAAGCCCTCCAAGGCTGATGCTTCAGATGACACCTACAAGTGCGTGGTGGAGTATGTGGTGGAGTGCGAGTCGGTGGACGAGGCCATGCGCTTCCCCAAGGACCTGCACCAGCCCGTCGGGCCGAGCTGGTTCTCCGAGCGCCACGGCTTCCTGCGGCCGTCACCCAACAAACCCATCCTGCACACCAACGACGGGCGCTGCTCCCTCACCTTCACCCTGCGCAACGACATCAGCGTCCTGACCTCGCTGCACACCGACGGCAGCAGCCTCACGGAGGACATGGGCAGGCGGCACGTGCTGCAGATCTACCGCAGGAGCCAGATCGAGCTGAAGGTCCATCTCCCGCACGCAGGGAACTTCGTTCTCAAAATCTACTCCAAGAAGAAGTCGGACCCTGGTAATTACGACTACATCTTCAACTACCTCATCAGGTGCCTGAACACGGAGGTGAAGTGGCCAGCCTTCCCCCAGAGCTACAGCAAGTGGCTGCAAGACTACGAGATCCTGGAGCCGCTCTCGGGCCTGCTGCCGGCCAACCGCAACGTCCAGTTCAAACTCAAAATGCACGGCATTGCCAAGGTGCTGGTCCAGGCTGAGAACACCTACCCCCTCACCCAGAACAAGGGCATCTGGGAGGGAACCTGCAGCACCTCGGGGTGCACAGAGGTGTTTGTGATGGTGCACGAGAATGCCAACCACAGCTTCTACTCACGCGTCCTCAGATATGAAGTTGAGACCCAGTAACACTCACTCCTTGTTCTTTCACTCACCTTTCAATGAACCAACCTCCCCAACGTGCCCCAAACCAGCACAGCTTTAGGAGATTACTCATTCTCTCAAGCAAATCTGTTCTTTCAACAAATGCAGGACAACACTTGCAGGCTTTTGCCAGACCGCAGGCTCAAAGATGGTCACGGAAGCAGAAAATCCTGTTAAAAAAAGGAGCAGCAGTGGAAGACATGAGATAAAACCCTCGCCTACATTTCAGTAACACTGTCCAGACAAATATTTAGAAGAAAACAACTGACTGTCTGCAGGGCATTCTGTGCCAGCAGGGACTGCTGGTTTCCAAGTTACGGACCATAAGAAAAGTCTTACGAGGGCTACCCCAAGAATTCACCTAATTATGGGGCAGGATGAAGAAAGCGCACCCTGGTTTTGAGCAGCAACATTGGTCACGAGGAACTTCATGATATTTAAATCAAGTTTCTGTATAACTGTAGTCAAGTTGCAAAATACATTGGAAGAGAGAGAAAAGTTGGGAAGAAGATGCAACATGAAGTTTCCTTGTGCACTTCACTGTCTTACAGATTTCAACAATACTGGAAAAATTCTTTTTACACTGACTCTTAAATACAATAAACAAAATCATTTTTACCTTTTTATATTAGATTATTGTAGACACTTTTTCTGCTGTAATTATATCTGAAGCATATGGATGTTTCAATAACCAAAATTACAGTAAAAATGAGAATAAAGTTATCAGAAATCACTCCTTCCTCCAACCTGTCTATGCAATACTGCCACTACAAACTGACGGGGTTACGTGGGACAGCAGGCTGAGTGACATTATTATCATGTAACAAACCATTTGGTGCTGCACTCTTGGAAAACCACTCCATGCAGAAGGCAGAGGGGGGCTTCTACTGAATCCCACCACAACTGCACATCCTGAGATGGAGCAACATTTTGATAACCGATTCAGATGCCTGTGAGCATTAGCATGGCCCAAGAGGTATTATGTTTGAACTTGAATGGAAAATAAACCTGTTATGTTTTTGCACTCTGTTTCATTGACCAAACAATATTAATTCTCTTCCCAAATGTATTTTCCACACAAAAGAGGTGGGTTATTCCTACATTCCCTCCTCAGTGACTGGGTGGCAGGAATTACTCACAGGGCTGCCCACCTGAAGCAGGCTCACTCCTATGATGTTCCTTTGACCCCAGCAACCAGGGCTGAGTTCCCGTATTTAAGCAGGGTCAATAGCTGCAGCCGGATTCCAGGATCAGCACTCTCTGTGAGGATGCAGGCTGCTGCAGACAGGAGCTGCAAGCATAAACACAACATGTAAGCTAACAAGGCTTACTCCAGGGCAAGCTGGGAGCACAGCAAAGCTTCGGGGTCTTTTTGTACTTGGTGACAAGAGGCTCCATATGCAACATAAAAGTAGGTTTTAAGTCCTCCCCTAAACAGCTCAGTGTCTTTGCCCTCAAAAATTGGTGGCAGCAGCTCCTCCCTGCAGGAATACTAACAAGCCATGGAGCCCAGCAGGCACCCGCTCCCTGGGCATCCACACAGACTGAGCAGCCAGATGCAAGGCAGACTCAGGGATCTTTTGTTTGCCTAAGGACCTTGAAGGCTAAAGCAAGTATTGTGTGTCAGCACAGACAGCCCGGGTTTATTTTGGTACCTGGCAGAAGGGTTCTTTTTTCTCAGATCCCACTTTTCAGATCAAGGAGGACACACTGCAGTAGCTTTCATTTCACAGGTCAAGCTGATTCAGTCAAATACGTCAGTTCTTACAATGGCAGGATAAGGAAGCATCCCAGAGAGCTTAGTGACTAAAGAAAACAACTTCTTCCACCGAACAGGGTCAAGGATACCAAAGTACAGGCACTTCATGGAACCACACCTTTGATGTTTACTTACATGTACACAAACAGGCACAAGCACATCAACAGACACTTTGGTAAAGCCTCTCTGCAGGTGACACCGCCATGAATGTGGTCCCTGCTCCTTGTCTCAAAGACTCACTTCCACAAGCCCTCTCTCTGAGCCCACATGCTCTATTTCTGTCTCAGGATGGCAGGGGGAACAAACACTTACCCCAGGAGAGCAAAGAGGACAGTTTATGTACTATTGCCCCCTACTTAGCACAACCTCAGGGAGTATTCCCTGTTCCTGCAACCCAACCAACTCGGTAAAACCCAGGCGCCTGCAATTCCACGCATCTACCGTCCCAGATTCTTTAACCCCTCAAACTAAAGAGTGACCCCAAGCACTGTCACACCCACAGCAGAACATCTGTAACACACTAAAGACAGATGAAGCCTGCACAGCTTCCCACTCTACAGATGTACAAAAGGAAGTCCTGCAAATAAAGTTCCACACTTTTGTCTGAACAGAAAACTAACACGGGCTCTGCCCTGCAAGTGTGCAAGAAATTCTTTAGTGCTATCGAAGGCGTAAGTTCAAAGACACAAACATCCTCTCCAGCTTCATTAATTATAAAGCTGCTAGGGCCAGGTGATTATTCCAAGGGAGGTTTGACACTGCAAAGGCAGAGAATGCCTGAGAAACCCTGCAGCCCCGGATAAAAGCACCTCAGAAGTCTTGCTGTGACATCGCCCTCCAGGATAAACACGGCTCCTTCTCCTCCTCCTCATAAAAAATGCACATTCTTCAGTGTAGCCAAGGTTCCAACAGCAGGAGAACAGCTCTGGAACAGACTTTTCAGTTATCTCAGGGCATCTGCAATGAGAGAAGGTGGGAAAGACAGAGCACACACACACCAACACAGGGAAGTAACTCAGCAGTTCTCCTGCTGCAAATGCTAATTTAGTTTACATTAGTTCAAATTTTTAGTCTACTCCCTGAATGAAGCTGCTTGTAACAGGTATTAGAAATTGATAAAACTGTAGGATTATAGCTGCTAATTAAACAAATGGATCATCTTCAATCTTGCTCTTCCCTTCTGCCAACATGAACTGCCAAATATCTCTGAAGGGATATGGAAGAGTACATCAGAAACAAGGCAAAATGTCTCCTGAAAACACTAACTGCATGATGCAACACTCAGTAACTAACTTAACAAATCTTCAGGAAGTACAATGCTATTTGCAAGGTAACATTTCAAAAATGAAATTGGTGGCCTCACTGAAGGCTGTGGGGGATGCCTAAAGGTTCTGGCCTATCACACACTCAGTGCATCTGTAGGTTCATCTGCAAAGAGGGAAGAGTTTGGTGTATTCTGCTGTTCAGATTTTATCAAAATGCCCAACACCCAACAAGTCCTTATTTGAGATCTGGACAGACAGGGTGGATGTTCCAAAAACACCCATGGACAGCCCTGCAGAGGATCGAAAGCCAGTGCTGACTTTGTGCAGAACACAACCACAGTCCAGGCCCAGCTGGGGGCAGTTCAGCACCTCATTACAAAGGCTGCACAATGAGAACCCAGAATGGATTTGAAGGTTTTATCCTTGTGCAAAGAACTCCACAAGAAAGCCAAAATACAAGGACTTCTGGATTGGAACGTTTCTAAACTCTGGGATGCAGAGGTGCATGCTCAAGTGCAGCCCCAGCCTGCAGCCAGGCATCCCCTTGGCTGAACTCACCTGACACAATGGTTGGGCTCTGTGTACATGTGGTGCTTTTGAATTCCTGTTCCTTGACAGCACTAAGCAGTGCTCTAACACAAGGTGAAGCCGATGGAAGGGAACAGGAAACTTATGGACATGGAATGGCCTCATCCCAAGGTTTGCCTGTACAAAGGCTGTGAAGACTCAGCCACAAAGACTGCAGAGACCCCAAAAGAAAAAAAAAGCCCATGGGAAAGAAATAAGTCCTGTTCGCTCATTAACAACTTACTTCCCTCGAGGAAAGACTGAGTATTTTCCCCAAAAAAGGTCACAGTTGTATTTTGATGGAGCAGTTTCACCAGACTGTCCAGATTCAACCCAGGCTGGCACCAGCTCACACGGCAGGTGCAATGACGTGTGGACGAACCTCACCTGCTTGTGGGTTCTCCTCCCATCCAGTGTCATCTCTCATTCCCATTTCTCTTTTCCAAGAGCCATGACCACATCCAGAATTCAGCCGCTCATTCCTCAGCTAGTGTGCAGTACTTCAAGCAGCTTGTACAGCAAGATAAAGACACCAAATACTACACAAATTGTAAAGGGCAGAAGCTGCAAGAACCAGGAAATATTAAGAAATTCAACTAAGTGCAAATTAACTGGAAAAAATGTAGATAGTCTAAAGGAAAGATGAATTTTATTCCTTGTTCCTTGAAGAACATAGCTATACTGGGATGGAAAAGGTGTTGATCCAAGTTCCTGATGAGAAGGGAAGACAAGCCACAAGAGTCCCCATTTGTGTATTTGTATGAACAAAAAAAGAGGTGTTTGCCATTCTGATTTATTTCACTGCTTTTACACGTATAAAATATACTTTAAATACTTTATATAAAAACTAGCAAATGCTTTTAAAAAACATCATAAGCTTTGTGAGTGAGCACATAGCTCTGATGCAGGTCTCTGACCTACAGCAAGCTGACTAAAACGTTTGTGGTGTAACACCACTCATCAGAACAAGCATGTAGACCCAAGTTCCTTTTCCTCAGCTTCCATCCTGCTGATTCAGCTCCAAGTGGGACACATGGCCTCTCACTCAAGCTCCAATCCCAGCTGGATATAGGCACCTTCCCAGTCACAGTTTGGAACCACATAAGGAAACCGGCATTCCAATTCCACAAGAAACGTTATTCCTGGTTTTCAAATCGTCTCACTATCTTTGCACTCTCTTTTTTCAGTTCTTCAATGTGAGCATTTAGGCACTCCAGGATGTGCTGGGATCTCACTTCTTCATCTTCCAGGTATCGTGCAGCAATGGATCCGACAGAAGCGGTAGGCAAGGGGCACTAAAGGGAAACAAAGTGATTATCAAGCACTCCTTCATTCCAAGTTTTGGCCACTGATCTGCAAACCACACAACTGAACATGCTCCTAGAGAGCTCATTTCATCTTACTGGGCAGACTAGGCACTCAGGTCTCACACTTGTATCACAGGTCAAGTCCCTCCCGACAGCCTCCAGCCAGCAATGATTGCTGCACCAAGCCAACATTGCCAAAAAATCACTACTAAAAAATCAGGGTTAGAGAAGGTCACTACAGAATACCAAGGAGTTTGCCCTGGGTGTTAGTGCAACTCAAAGTCTACATCCTGCTCCTCATCTCCATAAAAATTCCAGTGAGTGGGAGCACCTCAGAGTTTGGGTCCAGGGAAGGGAAAGCACTGCCAGACTGGTAATTCTTTTACCAGATATTCTACACTGGGAATTTCTCTGCTTTCTTTCATATACCTCCTCTTCTTCCCCAAAGTAATGGGCTCCTGGTACACTCTCACAGGAAGTACAGGCCAAACTCCCATTGCAGCTCATGGAACAGCACTTCAGTCCAGCCAGCAATGGTCAACAAACTACTCCAGATTCTTTCCTTTACAGTCAAGAACTATTCCTGCTCCTCACATCACTTACCCACAAGTTATTAACTTACAAAAACAACACTGTAAACCAGGCTTAATGTACAAGTTGATGAAGAGAAGCCTCATGCACAGGGGCTGGCATGAGAAATATTAAGGTTACTAAGGGGCTGCTTTCCATTACAGACAAGTTGTCTCAGTGCCTTGGCAAGAGAAAATAACTGGTTATTTCCAAATCCTGGAGCCCCACGGTTTTCGGGTCTTATCAACAGCCAGGAACAAAGGGAAACAGAAAAGGCTACAGACAACAAGCAAATCTCTCCCACCCCACCACTGCCTACTGATGAGAGTTCTCCTTCTCTTAGTGCTAAAGGAATTGATTTAAAGACACTGGAGCCTAACCACGAACAGGGAGACCCAGTCAACACCAGAAGTATCTGCATTTCCCTAAAAACCTTATTTCTACTGCTCAGAATAAAAAGCAGCCCATTCTTTTCTATTAAACATCAAGCCCTAGAGCTTCTCAAACCCTCATGTGGAACTGTTCACACTTTAGGTCCAATCTTGCAACCTGAAGTTTCCATTTACAATATTGCAGTTCCTCAAGTGCCCAACACTGTTTTCTGGATCTGTGCACAAGCTACTTCAGTCCTGAAAAATCAAGACCTATTCTTGGTAGTAAAATTCATCAAGATCTACAAACCGAACAAGCCTTCACTCATCTGTGCACTAGCCTTAGAGCCTCTTCTCTGGACTCCCACAAAAAGATAGCTAACAGTTTAATAGTTTTCACTGCTACCAACATACAGAGGAGAAACTGCTCTGAACACTGCTGGGGCAACACGTCTGGAGCAAGGACCAGTGCTCAGCATTCTCCCTTCCCTAAACATGACAGGAAGAAGTGATTCAGTGCAAATTTTCTGTATCTTGGTCAAGTGCTTCAGCAACTGAGCTGAGGTAGGACAGAGAAAGTGCTAACACTGCTCCTTATGAAAAAAGTACGATCAGCAACTGGGAAAAAGAGCAGGGTCCCCTTGTGCAGTGAAGCAGAGATTTCAGGCTTTGTCATCAGCAAGCACAAGCAGCTTTAAGTTCAGTGTGCTGACTGCTGCAGCCCCTTTGAAAAGGGGTAAAACTAACCCTGTGCTTTACAGATGTGCAGCAACCAGTCACCCAGAGACTGCGAAATACTGACATATTCAGCACTCCACATCCACTCTGAGCCTCTACTATAGACCCAAGCCAAAATCTGAAGCAGAATTCTGAGGGGACATGAGCAGGTACTGGTACACACTGAGATACAGCACCAGCACAGAGAGAACCATGAGCTCCTGGAATTAACTTAGCAAGCTCACCAACACAGAGCTCTTCTCCAAGGAGTTCTGAAGAGCCACCATATGGATCCCCCTGGCCAAGTCTTAACCGTCCAGCAGTGGCTTTCCTTCCCTGTTTAACATGTGATTTACTTACAGGATCACATACAACATGCAGTTAGGTCATGCACTCAAAATCCTGTCTCCTTCTGCCAGATGAGAACTCAGCTCTATTTCCAGCTGTTGAGCAGCAACTAGCTCCTGTACAACTGCTTACCAAAAACACAGATTCTCTGTGATTTGAGGCAGGCTGCTTAGATGCTTCATCTGCAAAATCTTTGTTTTCATCCACCACATGGAGCGCAGACTCTGCTGCCAGCTGGGCACGTGACTCCTGGCAGTTCTTCCTGCTGCTCTGGGAGGGTAGCTCACCCATCTCAGGGGTCACAGTTCGTGTTTCAGCAGCCCCACACCTCTGGGAGTCCCTGTGATGATGCTGAGCAGTCCTGTCAGGCTGGAGATGTGTCGCCCCTGTGTGTTCATCCTGTTTATGCTGTGCTTCCCGAGCTGTCCTGGAAGGCAGGTTTGAGCACAGAACTGAGTTTGTCTCTTACCAGCTGAACTCCAGCAAAAACTCACACAGAGGCAACAATTAACACAGATGTTACTAACAGCCCTGGCAATCCAAACTTGTTTCCACAGCACTTCCAGACACACATCCAGTCCCTGTGGAATTCCCTCTCTCTTCCGCTACTGCAGATAGCAAAAACCACAGCCTGCACATTCTAGCACAGTAACAGAAAGGAGTGCAGCCGCCTGGGCCTCATCTAATGCTGTCACCAAAAACAGCACAGACTGCTGCTCCAGAGAGAGGCAAAGGCAGACAAAAGACAAACACTGCTGGCTTTGCAGAACACAAACCAGCTGGGACTCAAAGCTACTGCACTGCTTACAGCACAAAGGCAGATTCCCAAACAGTCCTTGCATTCTCCCAGATGCATGATGCACTGGAGACACAGCATGCCGTTAAACCCCACACATCCCCACACCTTCTGCCCTCCTTCACCTTGAGGAAGCAGCATCCCTGGGGTCACTCACCTGTGCTGTACATCCCTGGCCTCTTTGCCTTGCCCCTGTGCAGTGACCCCCAGTTTGGCCTTGGTCTCTGCGAGGTCTTTCCGCAACTGCTGGTTCTCAGATATTAACTTTTGGAGCTCAACAGCATAGTCCTCCCTGAGTGCTCTCAGGGTGCCATCGTCCCCCTTACAGACAAAGAAGGGCAGAAGTCAGAAGTTCTGGTTTGCAAGACACCACAGTCACATCCAGAGCAAAGGCCAGCAAGAGATTCCTTAAGGCATATCCCCTAATCTCATTTTGACCGGCAAAACCTTCAAAACTTTCCTAGGAGAAAATTAATTATATATATGCCTTATTGGGCTTGCATCCAGACTCAATGTCTGATCTGCCTGGGAAGGTCAGTCTCTCTCACCACTGGATTCCTTTTAAAACAGGAAAACATGTACCTAGGATAGTTCAGGTCTACCTTCCTCGGGCCTTTTTCAAACTGAACAACTTGCTTCTTCCCATTATATTCTTTTTACTAGGCCAGGTGGATATAATTTCCACTGCTTCTACACCTGTGACATTCCCATTCTTTTTGCCAATTCTATTAAACTCAGATGCTTAATTCATTCTCACCACCTCTGTAGCTAAGGTCTTTTTGAATGTGCATTAGGACCGCCAGGCAAAGATCCAGCTCCTGTGCCTTGGGGCTGTGGGGCTTTTTCTTAAGGCAGATTTCCTGCTTTGCACACTGCTACCACATTTTTGGGTACTCACACAGGCAAAAGCCACCAGGCACTTTTCAAGCAGAAAGTAATGGGCCTTAGGTTATTTCAGTTTCAAACCAGCCCTCCAGAAAGCTCTGTTTTTAATCCATCTTACCAGCCACCAGCTTCTGTTTAGCACTTTCCCAGGAACTTGGCACATTTGACAATCACCCCAAACTAATACTAAGAGCTGAGTATTTCCTTCCCACAGATCTAACAGCACAAAAACTCTGACATACTCTTATGAGGCTGTCAGCTGTCTGAATCCAGCCATTGCCCCCTGGGAAGCAGCCATTCTGCTAAAGTTGAGACAGAACCTGCAAACCAGCCACTTCTTCCTTCACAAAATGAGCCAACTGGTTATTTCTGCCAAGGCTGTACCTCTTCTGTGCAGGCTCCTCTTCTCCCCTCTGCCTCAAGAGTTTTGGAGGTTTTGTTCAGCTACAGGAGCCCACCACAGAGCCCTGTCCAAGAACACTGCCCCAACACATCCAGTCCATATTCCCAGTCTGCATCCCGCTCATGGAGAGCAAAGGAGAGCCCTGCTGAACAGCTCCTCACCAGGGGAGAACACGCTCTCACCCCAAGCATTTCAAGGGCCAGAGCAGTTACAGCTCCAGGACAGGTCAAAAGGACATCACAGGCTGGGAATCAAAGGTTTGAGGTAAACTGGCTTAAAATGGAAGTGTAATGAAATGTACTAAAAAACGTGGGCCAAAGCCCATGGAAATGATGGCTGCTTCTGCAGTTCTCTTCACCACTCTCTGACTGAACAAATGCTTGATATTTCTGCATCTTATTTCCTCTCAAATTGCCTCTTTAGCTTGGGTTTTAAGTTCACTGAGCTTTAGCCCCCATTTTGAGAGGCCTGGGCAAAGACTGACTCCTCCCAGGTAGGAACACAAGGCTAGCCCCTTCCCAGCTCCTGGTCCTCAGTGCATACCTTCAGCTTACCACACTCTGTTTTTTCCAGAATCTCTGAGAGATGACGGTTTTCCAGCTTCAAGGTTTCCAGCTGGACCAGAATTACCTGAGGAGAGAGAGGCAAACAACAAGCTCAGAAAAAGAACACAGTGCATGCTCACCAACACCCTCCAAGCATTTTCCACCCTCAAACTCAAGTACCAAGCAAGGTTTGGGCTGCTAGTTGTACTGAGACCCTACAGAGAAGGCTACAAAAATAACCATGGACAGTTTTCAAAGATGCTATCCATCCTGGCCTTGTTAGCATGAGTGATCCTAAAGAATTCTGTGGGACTGTAGGCTGCTGGTTTGAAAAGAAGCAGCAAGACAGATTCAGTGAACACCATCATTAGAAGATTCCTTCAGAAGGTCTCAGTTTTTGCACAGAGGCTAAAGAGAGAAGGAAACTACTAATGTAGCTAAAAACCAGGACGGTGTTCCAAGCTTTCAGATCCCTTAAACAGTCTGGTGTCATTTTTACCCTGTGCTCCACTGCTTTCCTCTCTGCTCTTTCAATCTCTGCTCTGAGCTGCTGCTCCAGGTCTGAGGTGGAACCACTCGCCGAGGCAACGGTGATGTCCCGCTGGTGCAGCTCCTGTGTCAGCCTGGAGATCTCCCTTTTCATTCCTTCCAGCTCACTGCTGTGCATTTCTTCAGCCTGAGAGAGCTGGTCTTTCAGCTGGAGGAAGACATGCACACATCATCCACGAGCTGTTAAAACACATTTTAGCAATAAAAGCGGAAGTATTACACATGGTAATGTGAAATCTCAGTCCTGGAAAACAAAAAAGCTCTATGTAACAAACCCTCTGCATATGCTTGTCCTTCCTGATTGAAAGCTTCCTCATCCCAATCCTTTCCCACACCACACACTGCCAATTGGAAAGAAGTTTCATGCCATGAAGTATTTGAGAAGACCCACAATTTATCAAACCAACAGCCTCTTCAGCTCATCATTCAACCTCTGGAGCCAAAACCAGAGAGCCAAAGGTTCACCATGACAGGGGAAGCACAGTAACTCTTGGAAAACATAACCCTGCAATCTGCCACTCGGCCTTCCTGAGGTATTTGAAGATACCATTTAAAGATGGTAACTTTAAATAGCTCGAGCTGGATTTTTCTTCCAGGAATACATTTGCCCTAAGTCTTTTGAATCGATACTAGAGTTGAATCAATGTTAGCTTGCAGCAACTAAAGCTTCCCATGGCAAACTGCCACCAGCCAGCTATGCACAGGGTAAAAATACATCTTTGTTTTCATAACTCTATGTGATGACCACTAGTCCCTGCATTATGAGAGAATAATCATTCCCTATTTACTTTCCACATGACAGGCATGATTTTATTTTTAGTCCATTCAATCTCATTTATCTCTTTTCCACTTTGGTAAGTCCTATTCCATTCAGCTGTTCCTTGTATAAAAACCACTCCATCCTTCTGGACATCTTTTTCCATACCTTATCTTGGTTTATTCAATGCTTTTGAGGTTGCAGACCTGCACCACATACAATGTACTGGTAGGCACACTGTATATTTATTCAGTGGCATGACAGAACAACAGCAGCATAACTCCTTCCCCAGAACTCCATTCCATTAGTCAGAAATATTAACCACCCAAACAGCCAGGATTTTTCTGAGAATTACAAGCATTTTAGAAAATTGAACCAGATGATCTCTGCCTACCCATGTAAATACTGTACATACGGTGATTTATCTCCATGTCACCTCAATGCCTCTCAAGTATATAAAACAGAAACAGCCTTCATAAATCTCTCCCTCCTCCCCAGAAGCCTGTGGGAGATTCATAAACTGCGTGGCTGTTTAGATGTGTAACCAAGCACACATCTCTGGCAAGATCTGCACCTCTGTATGTTCAGAATAAAGGATGAAAGATTTCCACAGAAGTGAGGTTTTACACTTAGGTTCAATGAGGTTTCCACTCTACCAGGCTCCAGTGAAAGCTCTCACACGAGCTGATGCAGATCATTATGAAGAGCCAAGCTAGTGGAGGGCTTGCCCCCCTTGGGTACTCAATGCTCTGGGGTGAGCCCCTCGTGGCAGGTGAGCTGCTCCATTCCCCCCAGCCCCTGCCCTCATGTCCAGCTATCAAACCTGAAACACACTCCCTTATTCACACAGGGACCAGGACACATTTGAAGTCCTGCCTCGAGTGTGACAACACATATTACAGCAAACTCACTCCTCCTCTGTTCTTCATCCTGTTGGGAGCCTGTATTAGGCTTAAACTCATGATTCCAGACCTTAATTTCTTCGCCTATTTGCCCCCCCAGCAGTAATTCAAGTATCTCCACAGAAGTACTGGGGGAGGCCCAGGAGATGCTGGGTTCAGACACCTGCAAACAGGTGTCCTCTCAACCCTTCCTCTGCCAGGGGTGCTCCTCACCTCCAGCAGATCCCTGCCTGCACAGCAGCCCGGCCCTGGTCCCACTGCTGAGGCACACAGGGATCAGCTCACTCCACCAGTGCCATCCCACTCCCCGGGAACAAAGCCACGTTACCTTTTTAATCTCTGCCCTTGACTCAGTCTGGTCTTCTTCCAGAGACTGCAGCTCTTTGATATTCTCACCCAGCTCCTCGCTCAGCTGCACACACCTGGCATTTGAAGACACCAGGCTGGGTGCCAAATGCAAAAGTATAGATTAGAATAACCCGAGGAGGAAATGGTCAGAGAAACTTTGATCTTCTAGGCAGTCCTTCATGTCCATTACAACAGAAACTGAACTCAGCCTACAAGTTCCTTACCAACCCTTTGGGTTTGTTTTCCAAAATCATTTCACAAGAGATCAGGAAGCTCATCTAACAGATAACAGCTGTTTCTTGCTTGTTTCTTTACAAACCGAGATTACAAAATTTCTATGTAAACACAAGTCTGAAAACCACAAACTTGGAGAGGAATCACAGAATCACAAAATGCTTTGGGTTGGGAAGGACCCTAAAGCTCAACTCATTCCACCCCCTGCCATGGGCAGGGACACCTTCAACTAGACCAGGTTGCCTCAACCCCCATCCAGCCCGGTGTTGAACACCTCTAGAGATGGGGAGTCCACAATCTCTCTGGATAGATTTGTTTATAATCCTCACTTCACAGGAAGGTCTGCATCTGGTTCTTACCAGCTGCCTAAGAAAGACTCCTTAGCCTATTACGAGTGAAGGTGCTCAGCCTAAGCAAGCTGGAACATTGAGAACACCCACCATGTGCAGTGAAAGGCAGACAACCAATTACCAAAGCAGTCACTGTTACACTGCAAAATGAATAGCACTTGATTTCTTTAGCCCTTTGATATTTAAAACAAGCCTACAAAAATCCCTGGTTAACTTGATGAACACAATTAGGTGTTGTATTATTCTCCAAGACTAACTGCACTTCCAGAGGGAGCAAGCAGTGGGCTACCTGTTCTCCAGACGAGTCACCTCTGACTGCAAGTGCTGTTCCTTCTTCTGGGCAACATCCAGCTGCAGCAGCACCTGCTCCAGCTCCAGCCCTGCAGAGGACAACAGCTTCCCTTGCAAGCGCTCCTCCAAGGCCCTACACAGAAACAGCAGCTTTAATCTCAGCACAGAAACATCATGTCTGAGTTCACTGGTACAGGGAACGTGACTACTGTTTTCTTGGAATTCTCTGAAAAATACACAGCACCTAAAAGCAGATGACTGCTGTGTGCAGTGTGAGTAAGCAAACACAGCAGCTGGATGACAGCCCCTGCTGGAGTTAAGGCTGATTGAAAAAGACTGCATTTTATTTTGATGTTGGCCTCCCTGCCAGAGACTGGGAGGTGACCAACACCCAAACCTTCTGACACAGCCACCAGAACCCAACAGCCTCTGCACATTGCCAGGGCAGAAGGGGAAAGCCAAGATGATTTTGTCAAAGATGTAGTTACCTTACCAAGCCTCAATCAGTGGAACTTTCACCTAGGTTAATAAGCACATTATCAAACCCTGAAAGGCCTCCAGGACTTGGCTGAGAATGCCTGAGAGAAACACCCTCAAAAGCCCTGCACTGCCTCCAGAAACCCCGCTGAGGAAAGTGGATTCCTTCTACGCTCTTTACTGATTATCTGCTAATTTCAAAAGCAATGCAAATTGAAAAATATTGCAAGACAGCACAGCGCTTGTGAGAAACTGCAGTGCACTATGTTAAATACAATCAATACAGATCCAGCTGCATGAAAATGCTGCTACTGTCCTCTGAGAGAACCTGGAACATAGATCTGAATCCAAGAGCCAAAGTACCAGCAAGGCACAGATGTTACCTGATGAGGCATTCTTTTGTGTGAAGAGTTTCTGTCATCCTGGCCAGCTCTTTCTGTAACTGTTCCTGGTGCAGCTTGGAGCTGTCAATGAAATCTTCTTGAGACTGCAAGGTGGCTCTCAGTTCCATCTTCTCATCCTGCAGCACCTGCACGGGAGGCAGAAGGAATGACTGCTGCAAGATGGACCAAACCAGTTAGCTGCCATGTGATGAGAGGTTGATCAGGTATTTTAGGACCCTTGGAAATACTGCAGAGCAGCACATGGCTACAAAGTCAATTTTGATGCCAATCGGGAACTTTACAAGGGCTCTAGAAAGAGGCAAAAACTCCAGGATGAAAAGCCTTCCCACCACTTCTCACCAGCACTGCTTTAGACCCCATTTCTTAAGGGTTCCTCCACTGACCTCTAACATTTTCTTGGACTGCCTTAATTCTTCTTGAACCCTCTGCTGATCCTCCAGAATCATGCGATTGTCCTCGCTCAGATCATCCACCCGCATGCTGAGCCTCTCCACCTCCAGCTCATTGGCACAGATGGTGTCATTGGCCCTCTCCAACCTGCTGGTCAAGTGCTGGATTTCCGAGCGGCTCGCCAGCTCCACCGAGTCCAGGACCTGCTTCCGATTGGCCAGCTGGGTCTGCCAACAGAACCATCTGCATTAAAGCTAAACTGCAAAACCACCAAAATTGTACCAAGCTAACTTCAACACAACTACTGATTTCGTGGTGTAATGAGCCACATTCTCAGAGTAAGCAACAATACCTTCCAGGGAATTTGGGTGAGTTTTGTTTCAGGTTACATGATGGATAAAACTTCCAAAGGCAATTGGAATAAGCAAAAAACAAAATGAAAAAAGAGAGGGCTCTTCGATTCCAAAAGCAGTTCAAAGAGAATCTGGAAAATGAGAATTTCAAATCATTCCAGCTGCCCAGGTATGATTTGTCTAAGAACAAAGCCTCCTGCTATTTTTTGCTCATGAGCCCAAGGCTAGACCAGGACTAATGGCTGCAGGTAAGAAAGTTTGTAAACCAAAGAGGGCAGCGATTACCCAACCATTAATTCCACACCAGGACAGAAAGCAGCTCTGGGTGCACAATTGCAAAACCACAACCACCAAACAGCCCCAAAACAAACTGGATGTAACAGCCAATTTGCTTTGCTCTCTGCAGTAAATACCTGGTTCCAGCAGCTTGGGGGAATGCTCACTTTGAATTTTTCAGTGTTTTAATGGCAGACAAAAAAGCTACAGGGAACGTACGAGCAGCAGACAATACTTGCTCTATAATTTATAGGCACAATACATTATTTCATAGCATTTCTTTCCACACAGCTAGCTGGTGAAATTTAACAAGCCAGCTCTCACATAAAGTTCTAGGAACGTTCACTTCATATATTCCCCTTTTGTATACAATCATTGAATTTTTAAAGGCTGAAACAAAATATTTGAGCAGTCCTATACTCCCAGTTTCAAAGAGTAGCAATGCCTGCCAGCTTCAGAACCACCACATGCCTTGATTTACACAAACTGTAAGAACTACTCATTTGCAGGGCTATGGTAAAGTTTTGATTACAGCCTTTTATTATTATTTAAATAGTCATGACAGAAAACGTAATCAAGAGGGCCAAGAGTTTAAAGCACAGCCTTTCTTCACCCAAGAAGCCAGAGTATCAGACTGCCTGAGTATTTAATTTCTGCATTAAGAAAACATTTAAGCTGTCTCTTATCTCCAGCCACACAACATCCAGACCAGTAGAGAATTCCAGGTTTTTAGGAAAGGCTGACTTTAAAGGCTGCTTTAGGTGGTCTGTGCTGGGGTGATGTTCCAGAAGGTGGTCTGTACTGGGGAAGAATTCCAGGCTTCCTTAAGCTACTCTGGAAGAGATGAGGGGAAGCACTCCATGGTCATGGATCTCAGCTTGACCTTGTGCTAGAAAGACAACTAAGCACATAAAATGTACAGAAACATCCAAGGCAAAAAATTAGCACTTCCATGCTGGGCTTTTCAAAGCAATTGAGGATTCAGGCAGTCTGTTCACAGTACCTGTGCACCTAAGGCACCTACGCCACTTTGGGAAAACCTCCCCAAGCTCCTGGTTTTCTGCTGCACAGTAAGACAAGTTCCTCTGTGCCCCAGTGTCCCAGCCTGCGCTCCAAGGACACATCTGTTCCCAAACAATTGAGCTATCAACGACACACAGACAGCAGAGCAGCAAGACCTTCTGCTCAAGGACTCTCTCTGTATTTGTAGATCTCCTGGTGTCAGCCTCTCACAAAGCCCCTGTCAGAGCCAGCTTCAATCCTGTCATCACAGTCTCCCTCCTCGCAGGAGCTTCCACTCAAGAGCAACTCAGGAGCCCATTAAGTGCAAAGTCCTCAGCAAGAGCTTCTTATCAGTGTCTGCTGTGATTGTGTCTGTGTGACTTCACAGCTGTGCTCTAGGTCAATTCATCTCACTCTGATGCAGCACCACTAATTCACTGAGCCATCAGCTTTGCAGAACAGCAGCCTCACTACTTCTTGCCTTTGAGAGATCTAAAAAAAGGGGTGGGGAGCTGAAAATTGCTGTTGCTTCAGTATTTTATGGAAGTCTTTGTTGTAGAGGAAGACTTTTTTCCAACAATACCCTCTGAGCTGGACCCACAAGGTACATATTAGCTGCTGGCAGGTACACAGCTTTCAACTAGACAACATGATGTAACACATTTTAAAGTGTCATATGCTGTGGTCTCTGCCTCCCAGGGAAATGTGCATCCTACTGTCTTCTCTGCTAACCAGAGCAGTGGCAGGGAGAGCTGCACAAGGTTTGTCTAATCTCTGATGACAGACTCCAGATCTTTTTTCCATACAGCACTCGTACAAGCAAACCTTATTCCACCGGAACATTCAAAGTCATTTCAATGGCAATCTGAACTCGATGGGAACCTGAGAGATTTCATTAGCCTCTCCCTCCCTCCCACAAACAAAGCAGAAACTTTCAGCACATGTTAATTGTACCTGCACGAGCTCGGAGTGCTCTGCCAGAGCCTTGCGCTGTGCCTCCAGCGATGCCACCTGCTGCTGGTACCGCAGGCGCTGCTTCTCCCAGTCAAGTGATTTTTGACGGAATTCCTGCAAGGACAGCAGGGGTGGCTTGGAGCAGTACATCCCCCTCCAGTTCATATCCACGTTTGCCTTCTCTCCCCACCGTATCCTCACACCTTCCCCCAGCAGGGAAACCATTAGCCAGTCACCTGATGCAGCAGCTCAGCAGTGCAGAGCCCTCACACACCGTGCTCGCTGCATTCATTCCCCTCCAGAGGTAAAGCTGCTCACAAATGTTAAGTGCCAACACATTCATGGCTGGTTTCATGGGTTTGCTGTCAGGGGTTTAACAATTCAGACTGGCTTTAGCTTCCAAAACATGCTGCTATTGAAATCACCAAGATGACAAGAATTAAATACAGAATTTGACTGCTAATCTCTGCTCCAGAAATTGGGCACTACATCAGTCAGATGTGTGTTGTTACCACTTTTCTCAGGAGGAGAAAACTGAGTGGGGTTGAGCTCAGCAGAGCAGAAAGATTAGAAGATGAGACAGCACTGAGAAGAAGTTTGACATGTAGCTCCCTCCTCCTCAAAGAAGTGAGAATACAACCTCCCCACACTGGAATTCATTCCATTCACATAATTAGCTACCCTTCCAGCACCTTCTTCCTTTTATTTAGTCTAAGGGTAACAACAGCATTAAGGTTTATGCTGTGCAGTCAGAGGCCCCAACACATAAGCTGCCTTTATCGCACATGCAGTTGAGAAGAGCTGCAGCTGGGGAGTGGATGGGCACTGCTCCTTAAGCAGGACTCATAGTGCATTTCCTAGAGGACCGTTCAGTCACCAGTGAAGCCCAGTAAGGCAGTTCATACATACAAACTGGTCAGCACTTGCATTTTCACCACATACCTCCAGCTTCCTGGTCAGTCGGCTCAATTCAAACTTGTCCTCCTCTTGTCCCTTGTTAGCTTCTCCTCTGCTTCTTGTTTTTTTCTTCTGCAGCTTCTCATAGCTCCTCCTCAGCCGGGACAACTGCAGGATACAGTGAAAGAGAGAGCTTTGCTCAAGGCCCCAAGGCAAGTATTATATAGCCCTTTGAAAGAAGACACACAAAGTGGTTCAAACAAACAATGCCCTCATCAAGGCCACACAGCTCCCAAGTGAAGGCTTGCATTTGGATAATGAGCCTTTTATATCAACAGCACTGCAAAACACGAGTTGTATGAGAGTAGCAAGATGCCACTGAAGTCATGACATCAGCAGCTTTAATTAAAGCTCTGTCTTACCATAATTAAAGCATGACTGAAATATTGATAGGATGGAGGTTTACATGCAGCTGTCAATGCAGCAAGAGCACAGCATCCCCCTCTCTACAGGTGTTACCCGCCCCAGGAAGAGCTGTCAGTGCCTATGGCTGATCTGCTCACCCACAGGAGCACACCCACCACACCATACACGGGTAATTCTTGTGTGATCAAAATACACTTGTGCAGCTCAGGTGGCAACTGGAACTCTCCAGCTCAGTGGGAGAAGGAAGGTTTGAGAATTGCCATTATCCATAATATCAACACCACTTCATCTGTCATTTTCTGCTTAGATACACTGTGTATTTCACAATGAGTGGAGAATGCCAACAGAAAATATCACTCCTACGCCTGCTGCTAGGATGCTGAAGTTGTATCAGAAGCAGGAATGAGGAAAAAACTCCTGACATTTAAATGACCCTCCATGCAAATAATCACTTGCAACTTGCAGAGAATTTTTCATATGATGAGCTCCCCCCTACTCAACTATTAAATAAAAGGCTTCCAAAGAGCCACATGAATTTGAGAAGCCATCATTGCCATTTTACTGACAAAGCTAAGCCCATAGATGAAGAGAAGGACCATGAGAAGAAAAAATATCTGATTCAAGACCTGATGCATTCAGTACTTCAGTGTGTTCAGGTGGGAACAGACAGATGTTCAGGCTTACAGTTAATACCAACATCTTTTGCCAAACATATCAGGAGATAAAAGGTCTATTCTTTCCATAGTCTCAGTAAGTTAGACACTGTGCCCGTAATTGCACTGGAAATGGTGGTAAACAGGGACAGAAATAATTTCCCCAAACAGTACTAGGAACAGAAGACTGAGGAATATTGGAGCACAATGTCATCAGCATTAATACTGTGTAGGTAAAATACCCACAAACTGCAATTTAGGCCACAACACACAGGCTGTATTTCAGCCTTAGCAATTTAGGCTGATCTGCCAATGTACCTCAGCTTTGCTTTGCAGCTTATCCACAATTCCAGTGAGAACACCCAGCAAATGAAGACTGTTAGTCATATGGAATAGTGAGGTGTTTTTAAATGAGAAAAGATGCCTTCTGTCATCAGAGCAGAGACTACCAAATTTATTTCACTTATGGCTTACAGTGAGCAGGAACCAGGCCCGGCCCTCCAGAGAAAACAGGTCAGTGCTCTATGAGCTGCTCATGCCAGTTCACTCGCTGCTACTGGCAAGTGGAGACAGGCAAAGAGCTCAGGCATAAACCTGGAATGCTGTTATACCACCTGCAGGACAGGTAGCATCTTGCATGGAGCAAGAGGCAAGAGATGACAGCTCTGATACTATTGTCAAACAGCATTTTCTATGTACACTTGGTTTTTATAACGGGTATTAAGACTAATATTCCTTGATAGTACAAAATCCCTACTAATGTCATCAGTGTTAACAGAGGCAAAAAGATGAGACCACATATCACTGTTATTTCCTGATCTCACACCAGCCAGGTCAGTTATATCTCCACCCTTCTTGTATTTCAGAAATGCTGAAAGAGCAAACTGCTGCTGCCTGTACCCGTGGTACCTCCAGAACCAGCACTGTGGGGACTGGGATGGGTGAACACAGGACATTCCTGCAGTAAACTTCTACAGATGTCCAACATGTGAAAATATTTCTACTCCAACAGCTCTCTGTCTGTCACCAAGTTCCTCCAAATCCCAAGAAACAGGCCAAGTGAGCCACAAAAATGTCACTTTATCTATGCTCAATGCTCTTTTTGGTAAGCACACAAACACTAACAGAGTGGGGAGTTTTAAAACCGCAGCATTGAAACAAAAACAATGACACAAAGTAATTGATCCATTATCAACTGGCAACTAGAAACCAAACTTCTTTTTGCAACTCACCTCCTCCTGGAATTTCTTCAGCTGTTGTTCATATTCTCTAACCAAGTCCTGCTTGGATTTTTCCACATCTTCAACCTGGCGACGCAACATGCCAACCTGAACAAAGGGAAAAAAAGAAAATAAATACAACAGAAGTAGGCTTTATTGCTAGTAGATACATGGATATTTCAGTGGGGCCCCTCATTATGAAATAGATGGAGGCTGTGCCTAAATCTTTGGTAGGCTGGGGCCACAACTGTTTCTGTTGTGGCCTCTTGTTTTGAGCCAGTTTCTGGATTTCACTTCTGGGGACAAAGCTGACATATTTGGTTTGTGCCAAAAGCCTATTTCTATCCAGTATTTTCATCATATTCTTCACAAATATGCATTACGATTTCAAGCTATCTACCAAGAGAAAAGTTGGCCATGTCATTATCTTACTATGCTCAGACAAAGGAGAGATTCCTAATAGCAAGGAAAAAGAAAGAAATGGGGTTTTGAAGATCACAGAAAAGACTTCCCCGACACTGATTCAACTGCTCCTGTAACTCATTTTTCTCCCTT
This sequence comes from Oxylabes madagascariensis, assembly GCA_013400675.1. Lineage (NCBI taxonomy): Eukaryota > Metazoa > Chordata > Aves > Passeriformes > Timaliidae > Oxylabes > Oxylabes madagascariensis. The sequence continues at coordinate 28,113 of VYZR01014709.1, forward strand.
TTCTTTTCCTCCCATCTTTTCCCATCCACAACCTGAGTGACCACAAGCCAACAAATTAAAATTAAAAGAAAACCCACAGAAAAGTCATATGACTAAACCAAAAGCATGAATATACTCCAGCAGTGACTTCAAACACACTTTACAGTTCAGTTTGAAATCCGTGTTTGCTTTTGGTGGTAAGAAACATAATTTTGGTGATAAAAATCATCATTCTTGCAAATGAAAATCCTGTGGCTCAACTGCATCCTGTCGTCCACATCCTGCACAAAAACTTCACTTATTAATAATTTTCCACCAATAGAGAATTTTTTTGCACTTCCCTCAGGCTTTTATTTAAAGACCACAAAACCAGAGCTCTGTAAAACAGCCCATGGAGAGTTTCCCAGCAATATCTTGGTGTAGTTCATAGTAGGAAATGGTTTTCTTGGTGCAGTTTATATAGTAGGAAATGGATTTTTTCTACCAATGAGTGCAGGTTGCTGGACTGCCCATTGCTGCTGTAGCCAGAACCAGTGTCTCTGGGTTCTCTCTAATAACTCTAACAGTTCAATATGTGGACTTCTACCAACCCTAGGGGAGCTGACTTGGATTGAACTGTGAACCAGACACCTTGTTCCAACAGGCCCATAAAAATTCTATTCCTGATTTCCTGTTTCTAACAGGTAAAACACACTGCTGACTCCAACCAAAAACAGTATGAAACAAAGGTACCTCCTTCTGTTTTTCCTGCAGAGCTGCCTTGGTAGAGGAAAGTTCCTGCTCCCGAGCACTCAGACAAGCTTCCAAAGCCTGTGTCTGCCCTTCCCATTCAGATTTCTTGTGAGCCACCATGATGTCAATCTGCTTCATCAGCTCCTGCAGCTCGGCCTCACAGGAGGTCAAGAATCCACCACTGCAGGGGAGAGAGCCTGGAGTCACAAAGCAGGTCCCAACATGTCCCAAAACAACAAAGGCAGCAGACACACCGACTGGCACCAAGGCAACAACTCTGCACACACAGTGCTTTGAACTCCCTTCAAATCAGCTTGCACAGAAATAGAATCACAGAATCATTAAGGGCAGAAAAGACCTCCAAGATAATCAAGTCCAACCTTTTACCCAATACCATCCATGCCCACTAAACCACATCACTTCACACTTAGGCATTCAGCCTTTTACCTTGGGTACTATGCATTAGGTAAGTAAACCAAAGTGTGTCTAATTCATATTTTGTATTGCCTTAATTGCTCTCCAGGCAGTGGCATTTTATAGCAGGTTTCAGTCACCAGAGGAATCTTACAGCCAAGCTATGAGCTCCCAAAAACAGAAGTTTATCACAAATGCAGACAAACCCCGAAGCAGAGGGGGCTGGATGACAACATGATAATGAAGAATCAAACCCTCACAATCCACCGGGGAGCACAGGCTCCCTAGCGATGCCCAGATTTCTAATTTGGTGCAGTAATTATTGAAGTCAATTCAAGTAACTCCTCTAAAACTTCCCAGCTGCCAAGACAGGGACAATATTAAGGTTTGCCAGACACAGCCCTGGAGGGTGGTGAACTCCATAATGATCTCTACCCCTTTAATTTGCCTGTCAAAGGGAAGAACTGAAAAGAAATGGAAATCAATAGGTTAAGGGATGGAAATTTCTCCGTTCCCCCAGGGCATATGCACACTTCTCGACTTGGCACTTTTTCTATAGGAAAAGAAATACTTCTTAAAGGAGCCAAAATCAGTCACATTTGAAGTTCACCCTGTCCTATGAGTTAACCAAAAATTAGCAGCTATTATGCAGAGCAGGAACATTTCCTTCACAGCATCTGCTAATATGTAGCAAATTCTAAACTTGATTTCTGCAACAAGCTCTCTGAATAAGATACAGTATCAAATAAATTTGTGTCACATTCTCAGGGATGACTAGGAAAACGGCATCCGTGACTTTTGCTTCACGGTTGTTTAACACATAAAACATTTTGCTCTGTTATTGTCACTACAGTCTCTCTCGGGAATTGAAAAGTCTAGAGACTCTCACCTCAGACAGAGCATTAAGGATTCCTCAGAGCTGAGTGGGACTCTGCAGTTTCAACACAAGCAGGAAATAATCAGATGTTTTCAGTGAAATCAGATAACAAAGTCATATCTCATTAACCTTGCAAGGCTGTTACAAAATAAATATTTATTCACAACTCTATTTACTACTGCTCCTGATGTTGGACAGTAAGAAGAGTTTACAACAACAACAACTGAAAAAAAAGAGGCCAAGGTTTTCAGGAAGACATAGAACTATATTTCTGACAACTAAGACTATAATACCCGAGCAGGGAGCAGTGCAGAGCCAGCTCCCCCAGACTTTGCTTCTGCAGCAGCTGAAAGCCACTGCACACTGATACCAGAGGATTTCTTTTCAGTAAGAGGCAAGGTTAATACTTAAATCATGTGGAATGGCTGCTGCATACAGTTGCATACGTACCTCCCCTGCCCATTACTTTGCATTCCTTCCAGCAAAGCCTCCATCACTGAATCCTGGTAGCTTCAGTACTAGGGAAGAACAGGAAAGCAGTGGTCACCCATGGCAATGCACAAACCAGGCTGTTTCTCCATCCAACTGCAGGACAAGCAAAAGCCCACAAAGCAAAGAAATCAAAAAACATACAAGGAGAATGCAATTACAGGTGAGGAAAACAATGGCACCTTCATGACTTTACAAGCCAAATAGAGGAAAACAGATTTTTCTACCAGAAAAACACACCCAAATCCTATCATCCAGGACTACCAAATTGCAGTGATATAATCATGTGATCTAATAAATTCAGAGAGGAGCAATGAGAATCTGCACTTGTGTGAAAACTCAACACAGAGGGACTGGTAGATCCCCTGAAAGCACCAGCCTGTGGAAGAACAGAAACATTTGGGTTTCAAAGGGGCCAGCCCAAGATCCACCTCTGACAGGGAAGTTTGTCACTTCAGAGAGAAAATACAAGCAAGCAGCAGTAAGAATTCATCCATAAATTAGATATTTTCCAGCCCTCTACTACAGATGATGTTAAACAGATCATGCATTTTAGTTCCCCACTCAGAACATACTGATTGTTTATACTGCTGTGGGAATTTTAAGAAAACATAAACTCCTTTAAAAATCCTCTTAGATTATGCCTTAAATTATGAAAATAAGTTGAACAGCTTTACAGTAACAGTACATTACTTCAGTAAAAAATTACACCTTTTAAGTCACAAACATGTGCATGCCCAAGAAAATTTCACATCTTGGTGAAAGCAAGAAGGGTTAACATTAGAGCCAAAAATGGGGAATAACAAGTTGCCATGAAACCACAGTCAGGAAGCAAAAATTTATTTCAATGTCTCCTTCATGAAACTGGAGCTAACACAAAAATGGTTAAATTTGTCCAGGGCTGTTAACACAAACTGATGTTTCCAAAATCTACACACTTTCCAAGTGTTGAAGATGGACCCTTCCAACATCTTTCCTCAAAGATTAATATGGCATTATTAAGCAATCAGCAAAAGGGGAGCAGGTCACAGCAAGGGAGACTTTAACAAACGCAGGCTCAGCTTTGCTCTCTTTCCCAAAGAATCTTCTGTTGTGCTCCTACAGCACTTTAAAACACAATTCAGGGATTAAAACCTGTCCTTGGGAGCTGTGTTTTAAACCACAATCATAGAAAAACTGTATCCCTATTCTGATAGTGTTTTGTCTGTCTTTGGTCCTGTTTGTGCTCAATCAGTATGCAGAACAACTTTGTGGTTCTGCTGAGTGCAGGGTGCTGAGGAGAGCAGATCCCCTGAGCTGCTGACAGCATTCCAGGAGTTCTCCAGGTGGCAACAGCAGCCATCAGACAGTAGCAGCTCTCCTCTTTCATTCTAATCACACCTACACAGAATCAATTTTCAGTGGGCAGAGAGATGAGGAGACAGACAGCACAGAATTTCAGAACAGTTTGGGTTGGAAGGGATCTTAAAGCCATCTCATGCCAAACCCTAGCCATGGGCAAGGGCACCTTTCACTATCCCAGGTTGCTCCAAGCCCTGTCCAACCTGGCCTTGGACATTTCCCATGGAAGGGACAGCCACAGCTTCCCTGTGTCTCTGGCCTCACCACCCTCACAGCCTGCCAGCTTTGCTTTGCCAGCAGACCCAGATTTTGGGGAAAAGCCTTAAAGTCAGACACCTCTAGCCAGTTTTATGCTACATAAGGTTTGCTGACTTAGTATTAAATTTTGGCCTCTCATGCCTGCAAGTTGCAACGTGCAAGTTACAGGCACCTAAATGAAGACCCACAGGAGGAAACAATCTCCTTCATTAACTACAACTGAAGCAAGGAGAACTGGCTGGCCACTTCTGAAAGTGAAGAAAACGGAAGTATTTGCCAAAAAAGAAGCCCAAAATAAGACAATACATTTAAAAGTAAACAAGACTTAGCATCCCAGCTCAAGGCAGAATTGCAGTAGAGTCAAGTGGAGAGAAATTTACAATACGCAGGAGGACTTAAGAATAAGGCCCATGAGAAAAGACTGGGATTACTTCACATTTAAAAACACAGAAAGATGCAATCTTACAGCGTTGCTGGAAGCATGCTTACACTGAGCACAAAAGGAGCAATAACCTCCCAAAAGCAATACCACAGGCGAGCTCCACTTGCCAGCGGCAGGAATGGCACCTGCGGCAGGAGCCCGGAGCCAACCACCCCTCGCCAGGGCAAGAATCCCAGAATGGCTGAGGTTGGAAAAGTCCTCTGGGACCATCAAGCCCAGTCTATGTCCAATCCCCACTCTGTAACCCAGGCCAGAGCACCGAAAGTCCAGTCTTTCCTTAAACACCTCCAGGGACGGGGACCACACCACGCCGCCCTGGGCAGCCCCTTCCAATCAATATCTATTCACCTCTTCTGTGAAGGAATTCCTGCTAATGTCCAACCCAAACCTGCCCTGGGGCAGGTTGATCTCTGAAGCCCGGGCAGCGCTCCCCGCTACACCACCGGCGCTGCCCTCGGGCAGGCATTCCCTACTGCCGCCGTGCCGCAGCTCCTCCCCAGCCGGAGCCTCGCCGCGGGCCGAGCCCTCACAGCGTTGCCCCGCACCCGCCGCGGGAGGGTTCCGCTGCCCGGGGCCTTCCAGCGCCGCGCCGCGGGGAGCAGCCCTGAGCCCCCGGCCAAGCTCCGCTGCGGGCCGCCCGACACCCCAGCTCCGGCTGGCGGGCCGACCCGCCCTCCTGCCCCGTTTCCTTCCTTCCCTCCCTCCTTCCTCTTCCTCCCGCCTCTCCGCCGCCGCCTCCCCGGGCTCCGGCCGCTGCCGCCGCTCCCGGGCCCGCACAGACGCTCCGCCAATGGCGCCTCTGCCGCGCCAGGGGCGCCCGGGGGGCGGGCCCGGGGCCGGGCTTGTCCCCGCTCCGCCCAATCCGCGCGCGAGAAACACGAGTGACGGCACCATC
>VYZR01014709.1:41105-52828 GCA_013400675.1 Oxylabes madagascariensis
CTGCAGTAAATACCAGGAGTGTGCCTGGGACTGTTCCACTCCCTGCAAACTCCCACCTGGGAGTATATAACTTCAGAAGATATATATACACACATAGATATATATGTATATAAAATTCCAGAATGAAGTTATTCTAAAAATGCCTCCACTGCTGCAATAGCACCTTGCAGGCTGATTTCAGGCTCGAGACCAAACAAACTCCCTGTGCATGTACAATGGTGGTGATCAGGCTGCTCATCTAAGAGCCATGGGGGGATATTAATTCAAAAGTGATTATTCACTGGTAATCAGGACTAACTCCTGCAAATCCCCAAAAAAGTAAAGACTAAGACAACTCTTCTAGAAAAAAATAATCTCCCTATCTAAGAGTCATGCAGAAGAAAAATATCCAAAAGAACAGCATGAATTCCCAAATCTCAAATCCCAAATTAATTCCTCAGCAATGAATCCATCTTTCCTGAGACCTGCCTGATTTCCACAATCCCTTGCCCTGCTTATTCCCATCCAAGTCAAGGATGATTTTGGACAGTTAGGAATTTGAGATGGTGTCCAGTTCCCTGGCAGGTACATGAAATTAACACATTTCCATGCTCCTGCAACAGCTTCTGGGAGATCAGAGCACCTTGCCCAGCAAACTAGTGTTTGCCTCTGATTTTATATATCAGAAAACAGAGCAGAAGGAGAATGGGGATTGCCAGAGGCTGTCTAGCAAGCTAATGCAGGGCTGGAAATGAGTTACTGGGATGCTGGGTTAATGGCCATGTTCACTGCCCTTTACTGGAGGGAAGTGATCTGTTGGACATGGGTTAAATACAGTGCCAGGGGATGTTTCTACCTCATTTATTTGCTTGCAGAGTAAATCTCAGTAAGCCACTTGCCCCAATCATCCTGGAGTTTCAAAGACACTTTCAGCCATTTGGGGAGGAGTCACTGTGCTTAGCAGAAGGAAGAGCAAAGCCAGGATAACTGGCCATCCTCATGTGTCAGTTTTTGAACACATGGTGGATGAGGCTGCGATTGGCAGCAGCTTGCCAGAAGAGAAGCTGGCAGGTTTCCTCCCCTTATTAGCACTGATTTGATTTTGTTAGTCAAAACAGAACCAATCTAACAGACCTGGTGCAGATATAACAAGGCTCTTTATACAGTCCCTGTGTTAGGTATCAGCAAATGCTGACCAGCTCTTTGAAAGCACTTCTGTACCAGAAGGTTTAGGCTGTTCTGATGACAAACATAGTGCTCCTCTGGGCAAGCCTCAGCACAGTGCAGGAGATACAGAAACAAATTAAGCAATCAGTGCAATCTTGCACCATATAGAAATAATTCTTGCCGGGCATTTCTGCCTGTATTGCTACAGCTTCAGTGGCAGTACAGATAATGAACAACACTATACAGTGCTACTATACAATAACTAAAACAATGCCTAGTTATTAGTAAAACATACAGTTGTATTTTTTTATGCTGCAGTAGCACCCAGAGGACAGTCACTGAGTCTCACTGTGTGAGCTGGTGTGCATGAGCAAAAAATGCTCATTTTTCTCTGCTAGTTACTTTGGGATCTCCACAAGAGCAGTGTCACAGAACTCTTGCAGCTGTCTCCCTGCAGATCTTGGCACTGTAAGAATGAGCTGAGAGCAGGCTGGCCAGGAGGCAGCCACCCAGGTCACCTTTCCTCTTGGGAGCAGGGCCCAGAGTCACACTGCTCCTGGGAGCTCTGAGTGAAGCATTACCCAGAGGCAGGACACCCTCCATTCAAAGGCCCCTGATTTCACTGGGCCTGGCTGAGGGCTCATTTCCCACCATTCCTGTCACACCATTCCTGTGTTACCATAAGCTTTATATAGGAAGGACTCCATGGATTTCAGATGTTAAAATTTATTTCTGAATTTATGGTAGCAATTTAAAATATTCAGTTGGACTTAACTGCAACATCCTTTTAGCCTATTAACTTTTATTTCTGGAGCTCCTGGGGCTTCTACAAAGTAATTAGCAGAACTGTGGCAACCAAGCAGATTGTTTTATGTACTGGGCATAAAGCATTTATATCACTCTCATGCTCCTGATTTCCTGAGGAGGAGAAAAGGGAAAGTTGCTCATAGAAACTGTGAGAGTTTCATCATTCAGAAATTAAAATGCACAGAGCATTGGAGATTTGCTAGAGCATAATTAACTTACAGCTGCAGGTTTTCTAAACCCTGCTACCTACTGCACAGTCCTTTAAGCAACAAAAATCAGCAAGATTCCTCTAGGAACTGTAGCCTGAACAATTACTGCAGCCCAGGACATATGTGTGAGAGAGACACTCTCCCCCACAAGGTTCTTCAATAAGATTATGAAGATTTGAGGGAAAGGATTGTGAGCCAGAAAGAGGCTACTAAACCTGGGAGGGCCTTCATAAGCAGCATCTGTCTGGAGATAGTTATTCCATTCCCTGCCAGTGCCCTGTTGGAGGCTGTATTGGGCTCTGAAGGCCCAGCTGGTGTTCTGCTGGAAAAGCAAAGAACAAAGACAGGCTTTCCAATGGCACAGGCCATCCCACCGAGCAGTACTTACATCAAACTCACTTACACTTCAGCTGTGTATAAAGCACAATTACCATCTCATAGACTCGAGGGTGCCCCATTTTGCAGTCTGGAATACGAGGCCTCATCTGCACATACAAATGAAGCATTGAGCTGCCCCTCACCACAGCAAGACTCTCTGTAGCTTGGCAGCTCCAGGCTGGAGGTACAAAGCAACCCCGAGGACACCTGTTTAGCTGAGAATCTGTCCAGAGCACCTGGGTGTGCTCACAAACCAGTACAGCAACCATCCCACCTGTTGGTCTCTAATACCTTCCTCACACCATTGAGATTTTTGGACAGCATCCCTACCAACTCCCAGCTGCCACAGGAAGCAGGGCTGTGGTGTTTCAGGGAATGCTGCTCCAAAAAGGTGTGGTTGCTCTCTTTGTTCCAACACAGCAAGAAAACCGAAGTTCCGAGGTAACTTCAGTCATGAGCATGGTAGAGAGGAGAGGGAGAGAGGAGATAGAAGCAGCCCCTGTGCTCAGGCAACTCGCAATACACTTTCCTGCCCTGTGCAGGGCTGGCAGGTACAACAGGCTAAAGAAAACCCCTTGGTGCCAGGCTCCAATTGCCACTCTGCTGCTTTCAGATCCTCAGGAGACATGTCCTGAATTCACAGCCCTCAGCTTCAAGAATGCTTTGATAGGGACACAGCTGAAAGTGAAGCTGCTGCTCTACACCCAGCAGAACCCAACCTGTGCCGAGGAGCTCAACTCAACAGCCTCCGAGTACCTGGATGTGAGCAAGAAAACGACCTTCATCATCCACGGGTACCGATTCACAGGCTCCGCCCCCGTCTGGATCCCTGACCTGGTGCATCTCCTGCTTTCTGTAGAGGACATGAACGTCATCGTTGTGGACTGGAACCAGGGGGCAACGACTCTCAACTACAGCTATGCTTCCAGGAACTGCAAAAGAGTTGCTGAGATTCTGAAGAAACTTATAGATGAAATGTTGGTAAGTTGGACGCTCACGCTACGATACAGTCATTAAGGCACAGTATGTAAAGGGCACAAAGGAAGTACTTAAACCAGAAGGATGTCTGGGAATAGAAACTCCTAAAAAAGGAATACATTAATTTTTGGAAGTGCATGTGTACTGCAGTGCCAAATCCTACCCTTGGATTGCCTTTGGTGCAATATTCAGTTCATACTCTAAGTCTCTACATTTCTGGGTACAAAACTCTCAGGACATGTTTTCCCATACATAGAAACTCTAGTTCCACTTTCTGTATATCCAAAGGCAGCTTAAGGGGATCAGCTGCAGTTCACAGCTCCTCTAAGGTATTGCGCAGGCAATGATGATGCTGGATCCTTAGGATCACAGTGTCTGCTAATTCCTTGCAGGAACCACATGTGAGGCAACTGGAATTTTATTCCTAGGGCCCATCAGTAGTTCCTGTCCACACCTGTAGTCATTGCCCCAGGAAAATACAACCATTGCCTGAACTGTTCTCATCACAGCTCTCTGAGGTATAGACCTCAAACAGGAATGCTGGCTGCTCTGTGGGACTGTCACAGGGGAAAGATCTACAGAGAGTGGAACACTGGGAGATGTTACATTCCTCCTCCTAATTTTTTTTTTATTTTCCAAATACATATGACCATGAGTACTTTTCAATCTCAGATTGATGGAGCGTCCCTTGACTCTATGCACATGATAGGAGTGAGCCTGGGAGCACACATCTCTGGCTTTGTGGGTCAGATGTTTGAAGGCACGCTGGGAAGAATCACAGGTAAGCCTTCCTCCGGCAGTCCTCTTCCTCAAGGAGGGACAGCCCGGAGTGAGGCCAAGCCACACTCACGGCTTTGTGCTGCAGGCCTTGACCCTGCGGGCCCCTTGTACAGGGGGGCGGCGCCGAGCGAGAGGCTGGACCCCACGGACGCACAGTTTGTGGATGTCATTCACTCCGACACCGACGGTACGTGACATTCCACCTCCCTCCTTTACACGAAACCCAGAGACTGACTGGGAGCACGGGGAAGGGCGCTGCTGGTGGGCAGCAGTGCTGGGGCTCCTTTGGCCCAGGAGCACGGCAGACTCCCTCATTGAGCCCGGTTTATTTGCATTTCAAAACATGCTGCTGCTGACAGCAGGTACAACCTGGCCCGTGATTTACAAGGACTTAGGAACCGGTGCAGGAGGTCCTGCAGCACAGTTCTTCCAGAGCGGGACACACCAACACCCGCCAAGGAGTCGGGCTGCATCCGAGCACACAGCATTTCCAGAGCTGATCCCACAGCTCAGTGCCTTGCACAGCAGATCAGTTATCCCCACCCCATGCTTCCCTGCATGATGCTTCCAGTCTCCATCCCACCTCCTAAGAGTTAAACCTTCCTCTAGGGCAAATCTGGACTCTCCCTCAGCCCTTTTCCAGACCCACCAGCCAGGCCAGCAGTGCGATGCCAAGCCCCCCGTGCTGCTCCCATAGCCACCCTACCCCTGACACTTGGCTTTCCCACCTAATTGCTGTCTCTCTTCTTCCAGGAAGTCAGATTTCAGCAGCACAGCAACAGCCAGGTTTCACATCCCTTTTCCTCTCCTGCATGCAAGTGACACAGATCCCCAGATTTTGTACTGTTGCATGCACAGACTTATTTTGGGTACTTGATACCATTGTTAAAGTGGCCCAGCTGGGTCACAATGGTTTGGCCTGCTGCCTAAGCAGATGGATGACATTAGTATTCCTGCACAAGCAGGCATCCGAGAGCTAAATAACTATCTTTTTTTTCCAGTTAGGTTGCTATACTTCCTTCTTGTGCATTTTTCAATTTAATATTCCTTCCCTGAGCCCTGGTATTCCCTTTTGTTAGGACTGGGCTACGAAGAAGCACTGGGACATATTGACTTCTATCCCAACGGCGGGACCGACCAACCAGGCTGTCCACTGACAATATTTTCTGGTAATTAATCCTGCCCTGAATTGTACAAACCCTGACAAAATATTTCCAATCAGAAAAAGAGGAGAAAGCCAGAGAATCATCATCACTGCTTAGAAAATACATGAAATCCATATTCTGGGAAAGCCATGGCAGCAACTTCTTCTTAGCACTGGCGTGACAGGGGTTTAGCTGATGTGCACCAAGCAGAGATGAGAGTCAGGGTGACCTCTCTGTGCCTCTGTCACAGTGCAAGTGGGACTAATCCTCTGTGCAAAATGTCTTCAGGTAGATGTGTGCCTTTGTTTTGTGACTATGTCCAGAAAATCTGTGTGATTTTTTTGTTTCTAATTACTTGTAACACACGAAACCCCAAAGACTAGCAGTGGCAAGGACCTGTTCAGAAAATGGGTTCAAGATGAATGTAGAGGAGGCAGTATCCCAAAGCAAAGGCACCTTCCTTGGCACTGACAGACCGTGCAGTCTGGAAGCCACAGCCCTAGTCTTGAACAAAAGAAAGCTTTTTTCCTTTCAGCCTGGCAGCAGAACTGGTTTGATGAGAGCTGGGTGAAGAAGATACCTTACAGAAGGAAATGCAGCATTGTGAACTCAACCCTTATCAGACCCAAGAGAATCTGCACAGGAGAGTAGCCTGAGCCAAAAATCCCTAGGAAATGAGGCTTCACTCATTTTGCTGCTCATGGAACAACTAATTTTATTAGTTATGTCTTTCTAAGAGTTTTTTACACCAAAATGGAAGGTCATATGCAAAGCTAAAAGCCATATCCAGCTGTCAGGCCTGAGCTCAGAGAGGAGAGAAAAACACCACAGACAGAACTTGATCCATAGTTGGATCCTCTGGAACTGCAGCAACCACACAAACGAATGCTTTTTAAACCAAAAAGACAAGAAAAGCAAAGCAGACACAGGCAGAGCTGAGCGCACTCAAAGGGAGAGGCTGCTGCCCACTTACTGTTCTGCCACAGCCCAGTGCTCCCCAGTGCAATTTGTTGGGTTCAGAATGGTCAGTGACTGTCCACTGGTATGTCCTGTGGGCATTAATCCTGTTTCCCTGAGGCATGAGGATTGCTAATGAAATATTTCTTCCCTGTACATGATTAAGGATTGCAGTATTTTAAATGTGACCACCAGAGGTCTGTTTTCCTGTTCCTGTCCTCCCTGACACAGAGCTGCAATATCACCACATACCCGTGCAACTCGTACAGGAATTACAGGAATGGCAAATGCACCAGCTGCGACCCCTTCTGGCCCATGCCCTGCCCCGTCCCAGGTAAGGATCCGGGGAATGCTAATCCATCCTCGACACTGAGCTGCCTGTCATCACTGTCACTTGGAGGGTGATGTTTTGCTGGAGGACTAACATAACATGGTGCTTTGCAAAAGCACCCAAGTTATTTCCACTGATGTCTTTGAGCTATCTCAGGCCTGCTCCTTGTAATATCATATCACGTTATGATCTAGAAAAGAAATCCGCAGGTAAAGAATCCAGAACTAGAAAAGCCAAAACTAGACTCAGGATCTTTAAACCCTCAATAAACTCAGAGAAACAGTGAAGTAAAGTCCCTCAGTTGCAGAGTTTGAGGGACAGGGGCCTGTTCTTGCCAAAATAAGATTTACAAGTAAATTCCCAGCATCACATACCCCTCTGTGCTCTAAAACAAAGGTGTATGGGTGAACAAAGGGAATTCTGGACTTGTCTGCCCCAGCCTGGGTGTGACAGCCCAGCCTTAGGCTGGCAGCTCTGAAACGTTGATGTTAAAACACCTGACACTTCCAGAAAGGAACTGGCAAAGCCAAGGGGATGATTTTCATTCTGCACTGCAAAATGAAATCATTCTTGACCATGGATAGCAGATGTGGAAAAAGATCAGCTTGAAGAAAGTGCTGAACAGTAACCAGGCACATTCAATCCTAAGCCTTTGGAGTACAGGAGGATGTGTGTCACAGTGCTACTTGGCAGCTGGCACAAAATGCATTATTTCTTAAATGCTTGCTTATTTTCAGCCATTTAGTGGCTCATCTACCTGTGCAGTAACTCGGTTTCATTTTCAAACTGTCATCTGCAGGTTATTATGCCCATGAGTGGAAAAGCTATTTAACACAACAGAGCCATCCAGTGACAAGTATGTTTTTTGACACAGCGGACAAAGAGCCGTTTTGCTGTAAGTGACTGAGATTTCTGAGATTATTTTTCTTTGTGCATTGCCTCCATCAGCAGCAGCCATGCAGAGATGGTTATTAGCTGGTGGTGTTATAGGCAACGTTTTAGAAACTCCAGTGGCTGCTGGACGGAATCGTGTCCATCCATGGTTTGCCATGACCTTTCTTATCTGCCAACCTGTCCAGTGCTGGGAAAGCCAACTTGCTTGCAGTTATAGGAAATTGATTGAGAACTTTCAAATTAAGTATAAAAGTTCCCAAATCATGCTTCAAAGCAACACACCATTCTTTTGTGAAAGTAAGAGGTGTGTGGGAATGACAAGAGAGAAAGATAGGCTGCACAGGTGAAAAATCTACCCTGGAGAAAAGTGAGAGGCACAGGGAGAGGAAGAGAATCTGTGGAAAAAAGGGTTTCAGCAAGGTGAAAGGTGACATTTCACCGCGGTGATTACCAACATACCAGGACATTGGCTGGGATTATGTCCTGAGCTCCAGTGCTGGTCAGCAAGTGAATTCAGACTGACAGATCAAAGACGGACAATTCTGCTCCAAGACAGAGATGATAAATGACAGATACGAAAAACAGAAATGGAGGGGTTCAGAGGGGGACAGAAGAACCAAAAGACAATCAGAAGTGAAGGGGTAAGGCAGGCAGTGACAGGTAGTGTGCTGGGAACCATACAGAGAGGCCAAACCCTTATTGTAGTGCTCTCCTGACACCTCCTAGTGTTTCTGGTTGAAATCTCTGCAAAGGGAGTTGGAGAGCAGGGAGGAGAGAGGGATTTTCGAGATAAACTGCAGGGGCTGTGTCCATCCTTTGCCCGCAGCTCTGCTCCCAGACAGTGCACAGCCTGGACAGCAGAGTGAGCCCACAGGGTCTAAGCCCTCTCTCTCTCCCCTCAGTCTATCACTACTTGGTGGATATTATCACTTGGAACAAAGACACCAGGAGAGGCACCTTCAGCATCATGCTAGCTGATGAAGATGGGAGGAAGGCAGAATCAAAAGTTAATCCGTAAGTCTCACTGGTCTGAGCATTTCTAAGTGTTAGTGCATCCCTTGGAACAACTGCATCTGGGAGGAGGTGTCACATCCTCCCCCACTTTCTCTGCTGATACGTGCTAGTGCACATGACTATGGGATTTCCTGGCCCTATGGAATTTCCACAGCGCCCCCCCAGCACACAGCCCTGACAGCCCAGCCTTTTAGTTTAGGCCCTTCTCTGTCATCTTAAGGACTGAAGTGAACAATCTCAGCCAGCAGCACAGCTGCCCTAGGCTTCCACTAAAGCAGAAGGAAAAACATCTCCCCCTCTTTCCTTCTTTCAGGGAGTGTTCTGTTCTAGTTCCCAGCACGCCAGACAGCTGGGGATTAACCTGGGCCTGAATATGTCACATCCAAAATCAATGCATCCCACTCAGAGAGACAAATTAATGGTGTTTATGTGACATGCAAATTCTTGATTGATCTTAACTACACTTCAGCCAAACAAACCTGCACAACGAGTTTTCCCAAGTTTCTCTAAGTGCATATTCCCTCAGGCATATCTGGTATCTGCTTGCACTGGAGCAATCAGCATCACTCCCACACCAAGGCCAGTGCAGATTTCATGGTGACTCAGTGGCAGGCCTGCACAGACAGCCAGGTATAAATATCACTTGGGTCTGGTCCATTTGGGATCAAAGCAGAATCACAGTGAAAATTCTAGTTTGGGACCAAATGGCATCCAACCTCTGTGTCCCCACTTCCACCCCAAAAAACTGAGGGCAGAAGTGGCTGAGCAGGTTGACACCTGGAGACCTGAATCCATACCCATTTCCTGTAAATCGGAAACTAATCACAAGCTCAGGCCTCCTCCCCCAGCCCTGTTTCTAATATTACAGTGACTACATTAAACCCAGTGCTATTCCCTTGGTGGCTCTCTGACACTCTCTCTCATTTGCTTTACCTTTAGAGAAGCTGCCACCTTCCAGCAGTACAAACAAATCACTTTGCTTACTGGGTTTGACCAGGATCTTGAAAATGTGAAAAGAATTTCCTTGACTTTTTCCACGGGATCTGTCATTGGCCCAAAATTCAAGCTCAGGATTCTCCAAATGAGGCTCCGCTCACTGACAAACCCAGAAAGGTGAGCAGATGTTTACAAACAAAGCATTTCTGTTGGTGCAGACTGGACAGAAGTAAAGGAATCTCCCAGATTCCTGGCCTGGCTGAGCATGTGCAGAAGAAGTAGATTTATTTTACATTTAGTAATTCTCATACACATATCTTGGGAATAAATTCTTCTTTAATGGAATCCCACAGCTGAATACTCACTTGAACACAGAGGCTGTCTTATTGCACTGGGAACATGTCACATGTGATGGGACTCTGACGTGGCCCGACACCTTAACCTTTGGTCAGGAAAATGACCTTTGAGAAGTTGCCCAGGCCTGAACTCTAGGATGAAGGAAAATGCAGCTCTCTGGGAAGAACAGATGTTCAGCCCCAAATACACATTTTATATCCCAGGCAATTTGTATGGCTAGTGAAGCAGTGACATTAATATACTCCTGGAACTCCAGCAAGTGGGAGGCTGCTGGCTGTTTTGCCCCAAAGCTCTGACTGGTACCCACAACATCAAGAGGTACCTTTTGAGACATTGCTGATGAGATTTCTACCACCTCATTAACTGCTCTGCTGTTCTACACTTAAGCTTCCCACCTTTGGAGGTTGGGAATTCTGCATGAGCTCAGCAAGCACAGAATCTCTTATGCTGACCTTGCGTGCAAGGACACTATGTGGACACCACACCATGCTTTAAGTTTGGGTTAAAACAAGGCTGGAAGATCACAGGGTCAGGAGGGCGAAGCAAAAAGACATATAAAGCTGCATAACATGTTTCTTTGTATTTCATGAGGTCTGCTACCCTTATCCTAGGCCTGGAACAAGGGAAAGATTGTGTACATCTACTAAAAACAAAGTCCTGCAGCTCTCCCTTGCTGCCACTCCCTGTCTCCTGTCCCACACCCCCACAGTCACTTCCAGTGCCAGAAACACACGTAGTCTTTTAAGTGCAGACACAAATATTTGAGGATGCAGTCTCTCCCCGAGGAGGGGCTGCCACAGGCCATAAGCCCAGTTCAGGACGTTGAACACATAAACTAATCAGTCACTGCCCCAGGGAGGGATGTCCCGCCCTCTCCCCTTCCCTGTTGCTCAACCCACTACACAGGGCTAATGCTCATATTTCCCCAGTGAAAGCCCAAATATTTCCTCAGGTGTTTTGGATGAACTAGCTCCAGACCAGATCTATGTTTGCACCCAGGTCAGAGCAGTGCCAGAATTTTTCATGCTGGGAGCAGGGACGGGTCAGGAGCAGGCAGGTGAGCTGGAAGAACCACTTTGTTTGGTGGGCACAGGTGTGGACTGGCTTAAAGGGAGCCATAGATTCTGCAGCCAGTGCCCGTTTGTTTGCTGATTTTTTGCGTTCCTTTTTTCCATAAGCAAAAGATAATGTAGAACAGAATGGCAAAATGCTCAAGGTATCCCTGGCTTAAAGCCAACCTCACTTCAGGTGGACTTGGAGCCAGTTCTCTTGATAAGATGACTTATCCTATGCAGGGCTCCAGCAGGCGGGGAGACGACAGAAAAAAAGTGTCTTTTTTCACTTTTGGCCGTGTTTTCACACAGACCCCAACTGTGCCGATACGACCTGGTGCTGACTGAGAACACGCAGAAAACCTTCAAGCCCATCCCGTGCTGAAGCAGGATGTCCCGAGGATGCTGTGCCCGGGCGGGGCAGAGACATTTCACCGCGGTGTGGGACTCACCTGCTGCGCCTCCTGCGGGCCCGAGCCGCGGGACCCGCTCTCCACGCACGGCGCATAAACGGCCTGGGGGAGTGACAATAAAACCATGGCGGCACACGGCTTTAAAGCGTGGCTTTAAAAGGGGAGCTCGAAGCGAGGGTTTCAAACTGGGATTCCAAGCGTGTGTCCGCGGCTGGGCCGGCTGGCAGCCCTCAGGAGCGGCAGCCCCCACTCCCCCACAGCCCCCGCGGGGCCGCGCCCGCCATCGCGGCCCCGGGCCCGCCCCGCGCCTGCGCACCCGCTCGGGG
>VYZR01014711.1:5985-21252 GCA_013400675.1 Oxylabes madagascariensis
AATAGAAATTCAACCATATGGGGCATCTGCAGCCAAAGCTAAGTGACAATACAATAAAAACTCATTGTAAAATGTTGGTTTAGAATTATAATGATGCCTTTTTAAAGGCACAGTTTTCATAGAGCGTATTTCAGAGAGGACTTTTTTCTGTAACATAAATCATTGTGGAGGTAGAAGACAAAAAAGGCAATAGAAAGCAAGTTTCAATTCTTTATCCTTTCTGTTTCTTAGTCTCTATAGTCAGGATAATCATCTCTGCTTTTTTTAAAGTCACAAGTTAACCTAGTTCTTGGAGCCATCTGAAAACAAAGACTCTCCAATTACTTAAAATTATGAACAGCAAACGACTTCACTTTTTCTTGGTTAGTTCTTCTTTCCACCCAAAGAAAAAAAGGTGTCAATACATTTCTGAATGATGTTCAAACTTTATATGAGCCTGTGAAAGTCAGAGTTAACAGAACCTACATTTCAACAACAAAAGTTCCCTCAGTCAGCACAGGGGAAAATGAAAAGCAATGTGAAAACTTGGAGGAGGAGATGCAGTACAGTCCCAAGTTAAAATTATGACAAACTCATTTTCAGATTTCACACCACAAGGTTATGTACTCTGAACAAACATTCAACTTACCATTTGTCTGCAATGATCTTGCCAGCATTTATTTATCTTCTTTAAAAATAAAAGACTATCCAGAGAATCTGTACAGCACCCATTAAGGAAAACTAGTTTGCCAGTATCTTTAGAGGCCAGATTCTGGAGATGATCCTTGCCAGCCATCAGGCAAAGCTGCTCCATGGATATTCCAATGCTACTGTGCCTGCCAGGGATAAACCATTAATTGCAGTGCTGCCCAGCACAGTGGCTGGCAGTTCTCCAAAAGGCCTCCCTGTGTTTTCAAGGAATAACACTCACAGCTCTTCAGTAATACCATCTAGTGGCTGTACTGTGTAACCTTAATATAGATTTAAATAAGACATCCCACCAGCGTCAAACACACATTTGTCACCAACTGAGGTGAGAGGGATGGAGAGGTTATTTTATTTAATGAGTTCACACTGTGCACAACAGGAGTGACCCTAATCTCTTAAAAGCAGTTACAGTTCTAAATAATCCTCAACAAATCCAAATACCACTCTTTTCATATACATCTCCAGGTCATCCTAAGTAATCTACAGAGTTCTCTTCATTACACAGCAGCTCCAACTGTTATTTACAAATAATAGAATTCTCATGTGTCTCACAAGTAAATCTAAATGAGGCTTTACCTTCCTCTCCTGCATATTATAATTTCCAACTAATTCTGGCCAAATCTGATTAATCTGATCTCATGTCCTTGGGATACAAATGGTACACCCGTAAAATATTAAATTTTCAACTCTGCAATCCACCATCACCCTGTCAAGAGGGCAAGGTGAAAGCAAAGTTTGAGAACATTAGTTTTAAGACATTTTTTCATAACATCACCTAAAGTCTGAAAAAGCAGGAATGCAAAAGATGGTTGTACACTGCTTTAAAGAAGACTACAATATTTGGCTCTCAGAAACCAATTATGTTAAAGACTACTGTACTAATGTGCTATGCAGAAGCCAGATGCCATAAATGGGACTCAAAAAAACCCAACAAACCACCTACGAAAAACAAAATCAAAACCACACAGCCCAAAACCATGTTGGTGCTACGTACCATTAAAAACCCCAAATTATTCTGAGTGTAGACACCTACCTGGGGAATGCAATGAACCAAGAAACTGACAACCACAATCCAAAGCATTCACCTGGAAAGGACATTCGTTCTGGGCCCTGGTCCCTTTTTTCTTTCTACTTTATCCTATCTTTTCTACTTTATCCTATAATTTTCTGCTAAAAAAATCCATAGAGAACTGGGAAACAATGCCAGCAGCCACAGTGCTGTAATATCTGTTCAATATGGCACGCTCCATCCATCATCTGCTGGCTAAGGCATTTTCCAGGAACATGGGGACAGTAAGGTGGACAAAGACTATTCATCTGCTGCTCCAAGCAAGTGCAACCCTGTGGCTATTACACAAAAGACACCTATGATATAAAGCACCTTCTCAGCATGCAAAGCTTGACTGGATTCAGGAAACAGGGCTGGCTACAGCCAGGTGTCCACAGAAGATCTACAGGCATTTCTGTGACCCATTCAGCCAGAAGAAAAGTCCAGCAATGTAACCTCAGTAAACCATGGGGAAATTTACCACAAAACTTCATCCTTCTATGCATCCCAGTACAGCCAAATGATCTCCTGAACTTAGAGCTCTCTTCCAAGAACCTCCCAAGGTCCACATAAGATACGTGAAGGCTTGTTGAATGCCTCTATAATACACCACTGTTGAGCAGTAGTTATTTTTTGGTCAAACAGGTGCACTATGGTTGAAAATTCTTTTAATGTTGACAATCACTGTGATTTTTTTTAAGCTATTGCTGCCATTAGCATCATAACTACTCATCCACCACAGAAATTCATACCTGCTGAGAAATCTCATAGTGCTATTGACATTTTCTAGATTTAGTGCAAAATTTGCATCCCTATTAAAATGACAAATAAATTCTTATTAGCATGCTACACATCAATACACAAAAATTATTCACCCAGATGACTAAAGTTGCCTATGATTGATTTAAAAATATGTAAGCAAAGAACCTCTTTAACAAATTGACAATTACTGATGCAACTTCTGCAAAGTCTTGTTTTAAAAAACAGTGATTTAAACTAACCATTCTAACCACTTCTGTGCATGACAAAAGGATATTCTCTAAACTGAAGGATTTGTGCTTTCACGTGTTCTTCACAGACTTGTCGCAGCTGTTTGTACAGTGTAGCAGAGACTTTGTAGGAACAGAGATTTTCAACAGCCTAAAAACCAAAAATGGATCATGAATGAGACAAAAAAAGAACTTAAATTTTTGTGTCAATGTAATTAAGATTGACAAAGAAAAAAACAATCAGTGTTATATGCCCAAGCTGTGCACAAAACCAAAACATCAAAACAAAGTTATGTAGAAAAATTAAGACTTCAGGTGTCCTTTGTGAATTTGGTCCCCTCGTATTCTGCTAGATTTTGTGTCACAAACAAGACCCACCATCACAATCCGGGTCATATTTCAGATGTGCTGTTAAACACTACCAGAATTCTGCCTCCTTCAATACTGCTCAGCAGTAGAACTCCCACAGAAGGTCCATTTTGTGCATCCTTCACAGTAGGCACACAAGTGCTTTTTGGGGTCAGGAACACGATCATACCAAATATTTTAATTTCTTCATAACTTTAAAGTAGACATTTCAACCAGTCTGTCTAAATGGTAAATGAGTATAGCTACTTTCCTGTCTTTTTATAGATTTATTTCTTCCCAAGTATTTCCAGATTCACATACTCATGGTAAGGTACATAACCTGAGGGGAAAAATAGAGTTAAGAAAAACACCTAACAATAACAAAACCCCAAACCCACATTAACCATTACATAAAGACTTGAACTGATTTATTGGAAGCTCATAGGATTTAGTTAAGTATTTATCCTTAGTTAACTAAGGAGGCCAATTCTGCCCCAAAACAAATGTTCTGGTGGTCACTGCATTAGTATCAACTGCCCTTATATTATGAGGCAATACAGCACAGAACACTGCCAAGGATTTAAAGCACTATGTCACCTGTGCAACTAAAACTGACTGTTTTCCTCTGCTCCAGAGGATTCTAACCTACCTAATTTTATTTAAATGCACATAAAAAGTTGCCTCCACAATTTTGATACAACATTAAAGCAGGCAAACAAAGAAACAAAATTATAACACAGTGCCTATAATATGTTTTTCATCTGGTCTTAAGGTAAGTAAAATAACTTGCAACAAACAGTATTCAGACAATCACTTCACAGATAGTGTTATAGCCACTCCCATCCACCCATCCAAATATAAGTCAGGGCTCTCAATTTTTTCCTTCACTGCTCTACAGTCTTTCCTTTGCTACTACACTGTCCTGTTCTATGTCCTCCAGAAGGGCAGTGCTGCTCCATTTCAGGTTATTTAGGACCTCGCTACAAAGGTAATTTTCTTTTTCCATTATTTTTATCACTCACTCCTCATTTGGTAATTCTTTGTACTGCCCCACTTTCTCTATCCCATCAAGTATAAGCTACTTCTATCAAAATCTGTGCAATCTACCACCAATCCCAGACATCATTTCTATTTTAGTCACTAAAAATTGGCTGCCACCCTCCCATTGCTCACTGACTACATTTCTGCCAAGCACCTTCATGCCTGATTCCATGCTGCCTCTAATGCCTGGAAAGGAGTATCCTTCAGGCTTCCCACACAGCCTCATCATTGTTCTTCAGTTTCTTCTCAGCCACTGTGCCAAATTAAATAAATAAATCAGAAGGTTCAACTGCAGGCTGGTACACCAGCCCGCTGAGTGCACTGAACTCTAGCAGGCCTCTCACTTCCTCCCATAATGTCAGATAAAGACTCAAAAAAAACCACCAAAAAGGCCTGATAGTAAAAACTGATGCACCCAGAGATATTTTCCCCCGTGGGTGACTTGGTGCTCACCAAAAGGCAGTTAAAATGATCTGTAAATACAGATCAGGTTTCCAATGGATGCTGAACCTCATCTTTTATTCCTCTGGCAGGAGAGTAAGTACCTGCCTGTGCACAGGCACACTGAGCACCACCACCCACTGTGCAGAAATCTTCCTGATTTGCTGCATTACAGATTATTCGACCAGCCTTGGACAGTTTTTACATATAAGCAGGCAAACAGAAACAGCAAGAAGTACAGTTCTCCCTTCACAGTTTATCTGAAATCTCTCTCCTCTTCTGCCAAAACTCAAGCATGTACCCTAGTAATTTCAGAGCCATATGCCTATAATATCATTTCTGAGCCTCTGAAAACAAGTTAGGTAACACTCAAAGCATCTGTGGGCTGGTTTGTTTCTTTTTTTACTAGACATGAAAAAGCAGGGTTTTTAAAATGCTGAATTTAAAACAATAAAAACATTATGTCAGTCAAACTCTGCAAATCTGCAAGTATTAATAGATAAATATATTACAGACAAGTATTCTATTTAAAGGGAATAATTATATTAAGTCAATATACATTTACCTAATCAGTCATTTTAGACCCATACATTACATACCCTAACTAAAGAGACAAGTATAGTCAGTTCTGAAATGCATCCTGGTTTTCTTGAAGATGGATCCAGTATAGACTACTGGCCTTCTCCTCTCTCAGACTCCCCTTTGCACCTCAACTAAATATTTAGAAAATTTTAGGTGTGCATAATGTTTTCAGTCCTGGTCTGGCAAGGACATCAATCTGCACATCAAACACCTGCACCCACAGAAAACTCATAACTAACTTATGTTATATAGCACAATTTAGTGCATCAGTAATTTTTTATAACATGATCGCTCTAAAAAGCTACTACTTCAGTTAAATACCTCAAAGCACATACATCTAAAATAACATAAAACTAAACCACATATAATTGGAGAAAATAGAGAGAAATTGTTCAGGAGTCCATCTCTCTTTTACCTTCCCTAGCCCCTGCTCCAGTAGTCCAGGTGTTCCAGAAATGCTTTTTCACCACTTGAACAGAAAAACTAATATCCTGATTGTTATGAAAATGCAACAGTAATCTGAAATGTGGGCAAAGTGACAGTTTGTTGCCTGTTTAATCAAGATTCCTTTTTAATTCCCCAAAAGGCAATATTATCGATAATAGAAGTGTAATATTATAATCTAATAATACCAAATATTTCAACATTACTATTTACAAGAGACCATAGCATGTACAAAAAATCAACATAAAATATATAACTTCATAACCCTGTAAGAGTAGCATCCTGTTTTCAGCATGCTGAGTGGACAGAGTACTGAAGATACTAAGACTTAGATCTCAGCCCTGCCCAGGAATAGACTTCTGCGCCTCCCAACATAAACTGCGTTTTCACGGGCCCAGATCCTGCTAGCTCTCCAAGGAACTGATACACAGAAACTGACTGGAAACAGAGTATGTAGCTAAGTACGCAATCAACTTTTAACAAATCAAAATACATGCTGAATGTGTGCCAAAGCAGTTTATTTGCAAAAACAATGAAACCAAAACCTCACGTGGCTTACTTACCTGGTAGAGCTCTTCAAGGTTGTATTTAATAGAAATGCTACTCTGTATTGCTCCCACCGCTTCATGAAGTTTCTGCCAGGTGTCCTGAGTGTAATTATCTGGTAATTTGGGTCTTTCTGTGAAGTAAGACACAGGCAGTTTAAAAACGGCCACCCAACGGGAGCCTGCAGCAATGCCTCTCTCCCTGCTGCTCCATCAAGTTCTGCCAAGCCACTCTGCTCCTGGCCATGTAACTCTGGCACACTCAGAGGGGTCACTAATTCCATCCGAGCCTTCGCACGACGCGCTTCACCCCCCGGCTGCTGCGTTCGACGCCCGTGTTACTTTTAGCGAGGCAACCACCCCCGCCTGGCTTTAATCAGCGCTGACACCAAGGTGGCTTTCTGCCCGCTCCCTACGGCCGTGGCCCCGCGCACGGAGCCCCACGCGTGTCCCCGGGAGCCCTTTCACGGGCACGGTGCCGGCAGCGTTATCGGCCCCGCGGCAGCCGCCCCTCGCCCCGAGGCGGCGGCGGGGCGGGTGACGGCGGCGGGGCCCGGCCGCGNCCCTCCTCCTCCTCCGCCGCCACCCAGCCGCCCTCCCCCACTGCCCGCGGGCGGCTGCCAAGCGCCGCCGGGGCGGGAGGCACCGATAGCCTCCCGGCCGCCTCCGCCCGCCCCGGGTGCGGGTCCGCCTTCGAGTCCGTTCCCGAGGCCGGGCGGCCCGCCGCGCTCGGCCAGCGCCAGCCCCGCTCACAAGATGGCTCCCGGGCCGGGGCAGCCTCCCGCGGGCGGCAGCAGCCCCTCGGTGTCCCCCCTTCCCCTGGTTGTTTGCGGGTACCCGCCGAAGGGCGGCCGGAACGAAAGCCAAGGAGCAGCCGCGCTTCCCGCCCACAGCCAGCCCGAGAGGCCGCCCGCGCCCTGCTCACCGGCACCCCCCAAACCCAGCCCAGCCCAGCCTGCACGAGCGTGGAGCGCGTCCTCGCCTCGCACATCTCCCTGGCGTTAGTGCCTCCAGGAGTCAGTCTGCTGGGGAGTTTATTGCTCAATTCAACTTTTTCCACCCAAGTTCACCGAGACCCCCCTCCAGCACTCTTCGCGCGCAGCGCAGCTAGCGAGGAGGGAGACCAGCCTCCAGCGCTCTCCTGGGGAAGTAACTGGCGCATCCCGCCACTGGGGTCCTGCCATCTGGAGGCCACCACCCGCCTCCTGTACAAGAGGTCGCAGGGGTAGCCGGGCCGACAGCTACACCAGACCACCACCGAAGAATGCGCGGCGGGCACGGGCGCACGCGGTTTACCGGTGACGCGCCCCCCTCTGCCCCGCCCACCGCTGATTCCCATTGGCTGCCCGAGTGAAGCCACGCCCCGGACCCGCGGTGGGCGGGGCAGCGGCCGGTGGGGTGTGTCACGTGACTCTCGGGGCTGTTCCCGCCGCCCTCGGACGCGCCGGGATCCGGAAAGGCGGAGGGAGCTCGGGGAGTTCCGGGGCTCGCAGGGCGGCACAGGTGTGGGGCTCCCGCCTCATCTCCGCACCCGTTAATGGCGCACATCACCATAAATCAGTACTTGCAGCAAGTAAGCAACATTTTATATTAATTTTTCATTAATTCGTCTGTGGGCCCTGTTTGAGTATGCGGGTGTGTTTTTCTTTGCTGTATATATGCTGCCTTGGCTAAGAAATAAATCAGCGTAGGATGAATGATGGGGTGGGGAAATGTATTTCTTCAGCGTGCGTGAAGCACACACCGTCTGAGTGCCAAGGATGTACACCTGGCGTGCCTGAAAAGCGTGGAGGTTTCTGAGGTAATTTATTTGTCAGAACCGCCACGGAGGGTTGTGTGTGTGTCCAGGAACAAGCGCCGCTCAGGGATTCGAGGAATACAGAGCGATCTGAGGGGCACAGCAGTGCGGACACGCTTCTGACATGGAGGATGGCGGGGCAGGAGCGGAGCCGCAGGGATGCCCGCTGGACGGAGCTAGCAGTGACAAGCTTGTTGTGTGTCCGCTCCGGATGGTTCTTGCTGGACCATCGTGTTCTCATCACTGTTACCAGCTTACTTCATCTGGCATTAGTTAAGGCACAAAAAGAAAGTAATTGTTTGGGTTTTTAGTCTCCAAAAATGGAGCGTCTGAGATCTGCCAGGCCAGCAGTTTGCTGGACAAGTCCACATCTTGTTCGGTTGACACTCCTTTGAACATTCAGTATGAAAAACTGTCTAGCAAACATAAAATTATCTCTGCTTTTTCCTGAAATGAAAGCTAAACACAAATTTCTGGAAGAGAAAAATCAAACAATTGATTTTCTCTCTTTTGTTGCTATTTTAGTCTATGGGGTTTTTTCCCATTTAGTATGAGCTTTCCATAGATCAAAAAAAATTTTTTTTTCATATTGGGACACAGAAATATGACAAAGCACAAGCAGTGGGAAGGGAAGTCATAAGGAGTAAAATTACTTCCATAACTGAAGAAATTTCCACCTTGATATTACAATAACCTGTCCAAGGAGACTATTTTTTTACAAAGCTTTATATTTAGCGGGAAGCAGAATTAAACCATTCTTCCACAGAATATAACATTTACAGTCTTAGCAGGTTTCAAAAGCATTCAATATAGATAGAATATCGGTCTAATATCAGACATTGCCTTTGGAATGATATCTGCATATTAAATCTGCCTGTATTCATTTTAAAACATTTCTCAAAGATTATGCCTTTGCATCTTTGTTTGATGCCTATAAGTACAACGGGAATTTTAAAAAGCTTAACCAAATCTGGCTCTCAGCTGCTGTTTTACAATGCTAAACCCATGTACATACGTATGCTTGCATCCTACAAATAAGGAAAACACCACAATGGTGTTCTTGCTACCTTCTCCCTGAGACCTTTTTGAACAACAGGTGAATTGGAAATACAAAATTATTTATTCAGTTTTTAGCCTTCAAAAACTTGATTTGGTATTATACATATAAACAGTGGTAACTAGGTGGTGGCTTCTATAGTTGTGTAAATATGTTGTGTGCCTGTTGGTGGATTTTATTCTATAATGTGACTGTTTACTTTGGTAGGTACAAGAAGCCATTGAGACCAGAGATGGTACGTTTTGTGCAGAATTAGTGTCATTTAAACATCCACATGTTGCAAACCCACGGCTACAGGTGAGGATCTGTTTTTTGGCCTTTTGATTTACTTTCAGTTTTCTTAGCTCTATATGTGGATTCCTTTCCATTGGAGAAAAACCTCAGAAGTCTGTTTCACAGGCTGGAGTAGGATCCCCTTGTAGGTTTGCTTCCCTTTTCTTCTTACAAAGATACTATATATAATTTTTGTTTTCTGGTTGGCTCTTTGTGTTCCACTTTGAATTGTTTTCTGGATTGATACAGTTCTGAATGTCCTTTCTGACCAGGTCTGCATTAGTTACTAGCATAGCACAGTGGAAGGCACTATACAGAAAAAAGCAGTGGGTAGTAAAAGGGCCTGGTGTTTGTATATTTTGGATGCTTTTACTTAAAAGTTCTCCAGAACTCAGGTTCTGGAGACAGAATGTACACTAGCAGTTCATTACTCTGGATATGACTGTTAATGAAGTTTAAAGTTCTAGTAGATGCATACTAGATGATCTCCAGAGGTCCTTTCCAACCCTGGCAAATCTGAGAACTGCCATGGCAAAATATGCATATGATGTTCTGTTTCTGGTGCACTGGATGTTCCTTTAATGTTTTATTGATTTATTCTACACTTAGCTTCCATCTCCAGAGGAGAAGTGTCAGCAGGTTTTGGAATCGCCATATGATGAAATGTTTGCAGCCCACTTAAGGTAAAGATGGGCCCGGAATGTAAAGTCAATTGTGGGGTGTGCAGCAGAGATGGGGAAGGATACCTGTAGCCTTAGTTTAATGTTTTCGTTTCTGGGAAATTTCTTTCCCAGGAAAACTTCTGTAAACAAGTGAGATGTTTTTGTAACTGTACCTATGTTTAGCCATTCTTTCTCACGGGAGAGGGTTCTTGACAAACATCTGTTTTGACCAATATAATTGAAGAGGTTTGCCTTTGTTTCACCAATCAAATTAGTCTGTGTAAAATACTATATAAGAGAGTCACATCTCAAAAGATAAATTTGATTTTTCTAGCCTTCTGATTGAGAGTCATGCTGTTGTTGAGCATCAAACAACAACAGATATCCTTAAGTTTACTTGCCTGTTTTAAAGGGCTTACACCTGAAAACTTGATATTTATTACTCTTATAAATAATGCTAGAGTTGCAGGAAATAAAGCCTATCTTTCTCCTCTCCCCATAAAGTGTGCTCTATGTACCTGGCTGTCATCTGTGTATGGCCACTGGCACAGCTTTGATGTCAGTGCTTGCTGTTTCCCTTGCTCTGCCTACCAGCTGCACAAGAATTTAGAGTGAAGTAAGGGAAATAAATATTTTAAAAGGGAATTTTAATCACAGAAGTATTCTTAAGAGAGCTTGGTATCTAAGTAATTCTGCGAGGCTTTTATTTAATAACTTTATGTATCTAGTCTCTTTCAATCTTGCTTTTTTAAAATTAAATCTTGGTGACAGTTTCAATAAGCATTAGCTTATATAAAAAAAATACCTATTCATCTCTAGGATCTGTTTTCTACAGTTATCAAGCTTAGTGTTCTATTAAAATACTTGTGCCAGTTCTTTAGGAATGCTTCTAGTCATATTTCTTTGTGCCTTAAGTAAACCGTAAAACTTCATGCCTGCTAGGACACAAAAATAAATATTTAATTTATGTGTATTTTCTGATGCACTAATGCACCCTTTCTTTGACAGGTGTACTTACGCTGTTGCGAACCATGACTTCGTAGAAGCATACAAATGCCAAACAGTTATTGTCCAATATCCTTTCCCATAAATCTTGCATATTGTTTTCAGATTAACTTCTGGTAGATGAAGTTCTCTTTATGGTTTTTAAAAATCTAATAGAATGTGGTCTGCTTCCCAATACACTTCAGTTGTTTAGATTTCTAAGCAAGGAAATCCAAATTCATTCTTCTTCCAGCTTTCTATAGGGCTAAGAAGGATTTTTTTCTTGGTTCTAAAATAAAATACTAACTTCTCCCAGAATATAGGAGAGTCTCAAATCATTATAATACCTTACACTTTGTACTTGGCTAGAGGGGAAGGTAATGATAAAGAAGCTTCTGTCTTATCTCTGGCCAGTGTTTCTTACTGCTGCTGCCACTCAAAGGAGCACATGGCTGTGCTCACATTCTTCCATACTGCAACTCAGCTCCTCAGCTTCTTGATGGTGTTTTGATTTCTAGTCTTTCATGAAGTTGTATATGGTTCCACTGAACAGCTGTTCCTCGAATTTGTGCTTCATTTCATGGCATTTTAAATTTTCCTAAATACAGTATATCTTTCCTGCGAGCATTTCAGGCACATAAAGAAGAAAACTGGTGAGTATGTAGTAGAAACCTACTAGAAAATAGACTCATCTTTTCCTACTATAATACCATTGTGGTCAAACTAAAATTACACCTGTAGTTTTATTTATCCCCAGTGATGCTAAAATCAAGCCCAATTGCTTTGTTGCCTGGTTGAGTTTTCATGTCCAAAGTGTGAAAATTAAACATCTGAGCTTGATTACGTAGAATGGTCCATATGTAAGTACATGAAGGATTTGTTCAAAGAGAAGTGGAATTTTATTAAAGCGACAGTAAAAAAGACTTTAGAAGTAATTATTGTAGTGTAGGATTTCTGAAATGCTGAGATCTTGAAGAACTGTCATTTTAAAGAAGTGCATCCTTCTTCATTTAAAGATTAATATATATTTTTCTAATTGTAGGACCAACTAACAAAAAATATAAATTTCTTGTTTCTCATGTCTTACGTATTGCTTGATATGCACCTACTAAGCATATTATGATTTTCTTTTCCAGGGCCTTACCTATTATGTATTCTGTAGCCCTTGATCTTCGAATTTTTGCTAATAATGTAAGTAGATCTGATTAACAACCTAATTACTTTTATCTGTTTGGTATTTCCACAACAGAAATATTTTTATAGAGTTTATTACACAGTCTAATTTTGCTCAGTTCTCTTTAACTCATTGTTTAGGATTTTGTTGACACACTGAATTCATCCAGTCCTATTGAAAAATGAGATTGTTCCTATTTGCAGATGGAACTAGAGGGGTTCTGAGGACCTGAATGCAACTCCCAGCAGTTGCTTAGAACTTAGGAAGGGATAAATATTTTCTTTATTGAGTAGCATGTGGCGTAAGTCACTATTTCCACATTATCCCTGGGATTTGGTGGAAATTGGAGGTATCACAGACAACCAAACTGATCTAGCTATTCACCAAATCTGAACAGGGAACTTTCTGCTCCCCTTGTCCAGATGTGTGCACCACTTCTGATGCTCCTTGGGGCCCTTGGTGAGCCCATACAGATGCTGACATGCAAATAGTCCCCATATTTACATTATTTTTCTGAGGCTAGTGAATTGAAATAGCTTGTGTAGGGATCTGTTGAGAACTTCTAGGCCAAGGTAAGTGGCAGAGTTGTGATTTTGTTCCTAGTCACTTCACCTGAAGAGTTGAAGCTAGAGTTCAAGTTAGGTTAGGCTTTGACAATACTCAGTTTTTTCAGTGTTCATCCCCTCATCACTTGCTTGTGCCTACTAACCCACAAAACCACACGTGGAATGCTTGCACAGGGAGTATTCTTCATGTGTGTGACTGCTCTGCAACAAGTCTCAGTTCTCAGTTTGAATGAGGGGAATCCGTATCTCTGAGATGCATGAGAAAGGGAAAGTGTTGAATCAGTCATGCTGAAGTGTTTGAACTCTGTCTTCTAAGCTTAGTGTATTCAGAGGATTTGGTTTCAGAGAAGAGTTCTGCAGCGGGATGCTTTCATTTATGTTTCAGCTAGTGAGAATGCAAACACTATAATAGAACTTTTTAGAAAGCATGTAATAAATATCTACTTGCTATATTTTTTCTGTTGAAGTTCTGCATTACTCAGTGTGTGGATCTTTCCCATACGTTGACAACTGAATTATTTTTTTTTTCCTCTTGCTGCTGTAACATATGTTTTATCTGTCTTCTGAAAGTCTCAGGTCCCAGCAGTGTGTGTTACTACTGGAAACAGTTGAATATGGTTTAGAAATAAAATCTAGTCTTTGTGGCAGTGGAGAGAAACTGAATTATAAATTCTAAGACTCAAACTCCATAATTTTCCCAGGCTCTTGGTCTTTGTACACTTGAGTTGACGTGTTAATGCTCCAATTCGGGTGTTAAACCTGAATTTAGGTTTCTGAGACCTGCATTAAGCTGAGTGATACTAGAGGTAATAGTGATCAGTGCTGTTTTCCAAGGACTGTCCTTCTCTGCATTGGGCTTGGTGCATGTCCAGGAGCCTCTCCTAGTGTTTCCTCTTTTGTTCTGTGAGCTTGACTGCCTTCTAGATTTGGGAGATAGCAGCCATCACGGATCTCATGCTATAATACTTCATAAAACGCTGTATTAAAGAACTAAATTTTTCAACCCAGTTAACCATGATGTAGAATTGCATATTGTTTCTTGCCGTGTAATGCTAGGCAGATCAACAGCTCGTGAAGAAAGGGAAAAGCAAAGTTGGTGACATGTTGGAAAAAGCAGCAGAACTGCTGATGGGCTGCTTTCGAGTATGTGCCAGTGACACGTAAGTGAAAGACCCTCTGTTGAACTTGCACTAGTAAATTACTAAGATCTTAATGAACTTCGCTTTAGATTTTCCCACTTACTTAGGGTCTTAGAATGAACACTTCTGAGGCTTGTCTCTTCTCATTTATAGTCTGTTCCCTTTTGACTATTAATTACAGAGGGAGAGCCCTCACTTCAGGTTTAGCATTCCTAGCAGGTATTGTTGGGAGGGACTGATTATGTCCCTGTTTCTCAGGAAAGTTGATTAGTGCTTCTGTGCCCTGTTAGTTGTGAAGTTTGCTCCATAGCAATAATTAGATGGGAAAGAGGTGACTGTTTTCCAGTGTTAGCAATTTTAACACCTCTGAAGTGGAAAAAATGCTTTTTTTCGGGTCTTTCTTTCACCTCAAGTATTACAAGCCACTGCTGTGCTTGTGTATGTTATCTGCAGGCTGGAGTGAGGACCCTGATGCAGATGAATAATGTTCTGCATGACATCTTTTAATACATTGAGAAAATATACAGCAGAACTGTATAGAGCTGTATGTTTACCCTGGAAGTGCTATGGAGTGAATATCTATGGAATGAATTTACTGTGAGGACAAAGTCATTATTTTCTTACAATGTTCAGTACTAGCAGGTTTTTTCTTTTTCTTTATGACAGTCGAGCAGGCATCGAAGACTCGAAGAAGTGGGGCATGTTGTTTCTTGTGAATCAGCTGTTTAAAATTTATTTTAAGGTAGGGTTCAAGTCTGGTAAGCTGTGTTTTGTATTTCATGTTCTAACTTAAACCCACCCTGTTTTTATATGATACCATCTATCAAGACTTTGATTAAAATGCTATTTTTTTTAACAGATCAACAAGCTCCATCTCTGTAAGCCTTTAATTAGAGCAATTGACAGCTCAAATCTGAAGGATGAGTATAGTATGGCCCAGAGAGTTACATACAAATACTATGTTGGACGCAAGGCCATGTTTGACAGTGACTTTAAGCAAGGTACTGTGTGCCAGTAGGACACGTTTAAAGTCTTGCTGCTTGGCATGAAATCTTGCTGAAATTGTGTGTGTGTGTGTGTGACTTAAAATTGCATTGATCAAAGGAAAAGTCATACTGAAAGGTCCAAGGCCCACAGGCTGACTCAAAACAGAGATGAGATTACATGACACTTCTAATTGTAGAGTATGCCCAGCTTTAAAGTATTTGTGTCAGTGAAGTTTCCTGCAGTCTTATGCATTATGTGTGTGCATTACAAAATGTTTGAGCATCCAAAAGAAGAGGTGTGTAAAGGTTTCACAGAGGAGCCTTCAACTCTTCAAGTTGCTGTGTGCCATGTAGGAAATCTTCAGCAAACTGTGGTGTAGAATTAATTTCTTATCCATTCATTTTGGAAGATGTACAAACTATATTTCCTAGATTTCTAATGGATTTCACTAGCAGAAATGTTTCTAGAGCTAAGGTGTACAGCATCATCACTAACTGAAGCC
>VYZR01014711.1:34042-46195 GCA_013400675.1 Oxylabes madagascariensis
CAAAAACTCATGTAGCTAAATTATCCATGCTCTGTTTTATTTTGCTTCTGGGGAAAACACTACCACTGGATCCAGTATTTTAAGTGTTACTACCCTCGGGGTTGGTTTGTTTGTTTGGGGGTGGTACAATATAACTTTGTCCAGACTGATGAGACCATAGTTTGGGGGTTTTAAAATTATTTTTAAAATAAATAAAACATTTATTTTTTTCTGTCTTTGACAGGTGAGTATTATTGTACCCTCTAACTGNCAAGGAACACCTGGAGGTGTCCAGGGATCTCCTGGAGGTGCCTAAGAAATGCCTGGAGGTGTCCAAGGAGCCCCTGGAGGTGCCCGCAGAACTGCCTGTTTGTGAGGCTGGTGTTGAGGATTTGTTTGCAGTCCTCTGCAGGAAGGTATGAAACCTGCAGCTCT
Organism: Oxylabes madagascariensis; assembly: GCA_013400675.1. Classification (NCBI taxonomy): domain Eukaryota; kingdom Metazoa; phylum Chordata; class Aves; order Passeriformes; family Timaliidae; genus Oxylabes; species Oxylabes madagascariensis. The sequence goes on from VYZR01014711.1 coordinate 34,457, forward strand.
TCGCCTTGAAGTTCATCACCTTCCATTCTCCAGCCACTGACTGTACCAGCCAGTTTTGGAATTAAAACGTGTTCTGCAAAGTCTCTCTCAGGGGTGCACACCGGAAGGTGGTAGTTGTCACACTCAACGTGCTCTTGAAGTTGTAGTAATGCAATGTTGTTCTCACCAGTGTCTTCATCATACCGGATGTGTATGTGCTTCTCACTAACTTGCATTATCTTCCCAGTTCCACTTGTTCCATTATGCCCTGTGGAACAATGACATTTCACTGCTTTTAGGAATAGTTTATTAGAGACGTGAAAGCTGCATGCAAGCTGCCTGGTCGTGCTGAGAGACATGTGCAGCAGAGCTAAAGGCACTCTTCCTCAAAACCTCTGCAGTAAAGAGAAACGAGGAATAATACCCTGGCAGCTTTTTAGTGCTGGTAGGAGCACGCATGATTTCAGCAGTAAGGATAAAATTAAAGCCACCACTAAATCCACCATGTTTAGCTGATCTCTCAGCACTCTGTGGTGCTGAGTTCTGAACTGTGCTCAAGAGGCACTTGTTTCTGCTTGCCTTGTAAAGGGGATTGTGGGGTAGCTGTAGTTCTAGCTCAGATACTTGACTGAGGTGCTTAAATGAAATGGCAGCATGTTTGTTTCCTTTAACAATATTTTTATGCAGCAAGAAGTTTAGTAACTTTTTTAAGATTTAGCTTGTCAATACTGAACTGTACTGCAGCAAGAAAAACCGTGTTGGATCACCTACCAGCACCAACCCTGATTTGAAAATGGCTGTGCAGAAGGGCACACTCTGCTGTGGTCAACACGAAGTTACTTTTTAGCAACACTCCTCCACAGAAGCCTTTCCCTTCTGAGTTCAGCAGCAGTGCCTAAGAAAATGCAAGAAGACGATAGATAGCACTACCCATGTGAGGGTAAGCAATGGGTTTCATGAATTGCTAGGAATACCTGCCAAGGAAATCTCTCATCTCTTTTCTTCCTGGTTTCACTTATAAGGTTATCACTGTCTTGAAGTCTGCCGCATGCACATGAATCTAACAAATGAATTAAAAAAAAATCAAAACTTGATGTTGTATCATTTCAAGAAAGCTAATACCTGCAAATGCCTTCCTGTTCCACCTAGACTTTGGAGTTCTGCTTTTGCGCAAAGGAAAAGGAGAATGCCAATTTCTCAGTTGGTGAAAATTGGAATAATTTGTTTGGCAATTGTAGTCATAATTGTTTAGCAGTGGGCTGAACATTTTGGGTCACTGTGTTGGTCTTCTAGTGACCAGGTCTCACTGTACCTGTCGTTAATGAAATGAGGCTTCCTCTCCAGGCAACCTTTAGCACAGCTGGCTTTTTCATCTTTGTATCCTGTATTCAAATTGAGTCAAATTGTGTCTGATAGCTGTGGCCCAGTCTGGACAAGGTAAATCCTGGGTTTTCCTTGTTACAGCTATCACTCTAAGGACATGCATGCCTTTCTCATCTGGTTCAAACAACACGTGCTTTTCAATTGGATCACCTGGTTTTCTGCATTTGTCACTTCCACTTGGTTTGGGTTTGGGTCACACAGACTGGATTCTGTTCACGTGAAGCTAAACCACAGGACACCTTCCAGGTGCACACATGATATCCTCTCACAGCTGACTGGTGCTTAGTCCACAGGACTGAACTTGGCCATTTTGATGTAAAGCCCACCTGAAGTGTGCACTGAGTGTGGACATCAGTCTTTCACCACCAAAAGCATGGCTCTACAGCTGAGCTTCGATTTGGCTGCGCCACTTGTGCTAATACAGACACAAGTCTAAGTACACATCTGTGTTTTTAGTAGACCTACTTTGTAAGGGGATGAAATTGAATGAGATACCTAAAATGAGACTGAAGAAATAAAAACGGCTACTGTTTCAAGCTAATTAATATGGCAGCAAATGTTTCCCTTCATTTATCAGACCATTGGTCACCTGATGGGAATCAACTGAATCTCATTCCCTACCAAACAGGTGCTCAGCAGAATTACTCTTCACCAAACACAGGAGTGGAAAACCTGGTCAAGGGGGCAGTATATAGGGTGGTGCAAGTTCTTTCTGCTGATTCATATTTAAATGTTCTAATCAAATAGCCCATCTTTTACCATTATTTTGGCATCTTGGGTGGTGGTCCCTAGATTCCTTTTTCTACCCAGTAATATTGCTTTAGGCTTGAAGCAGGCTGATCACATCTGTCAGATGGTGGCCTGCCCACCCCAGCCCTGAGCAGGTGCCCCCTGTACCTCCATGCTCACACCTACCTAATGCGATGCACTGCTTTTTATCCTTCCCAAGCTCATAGCCATCAGCACAGGAACAGCGGTAGGAATTACTTCCCGGATAGCAGAAGTGGTCACATCCTACCTTTGCTTGGTGGTGGCATTCATTTTTAGCTAAACAAAACAAGCAGAGGAAAAACATGTATTCTTTCATTGCTTGAGTCCTCTATGTTTTATTTTTTATTCACTTTATCTGGAGGTGGGTAAGGACTCTGGCTTGGTAGAATTTACCACTGGGAATTTTTTCCCTTGTTAAGCAGAAATTGAAGAGAGCTGAGTCTCTGCAGCATTCATAGACTCATTGCAAACTGTGCTCCCCCCTGCACCTCCCTGCACCAGATATTGCACCTCTGAGTCCTGGGTCAAACTGGGCCTTCCATGTGAACCCATGGAAGGATACCATGGGTTTTTAAACAAAACACCAAGTACCTGCAGCAAGGGGAACTGTTGCACGTGTTATGAAGACAAGTATTGCTTGAGGAAGAAGGCAGCTAAGGTTTCTGGTTTTGAGCTCTCATTTTGCACACTTGTTTAAATTATCAGCTACCAAAGATAAGAAAAAAAGGGGTAGTATGAACTTTGAAACATGCTCAACTTTCCACAGCTGAGAAAACACTTAAATCTTTAGCACAAAGCAACAGCTATTTGATCTAGCTCATAGGTAGCAAAAAATCCTGTGTAACGTAGCTGCCTAAGGCTCATACTGAGATGATCTAGTTCCCAGCACTGGTCCAAGCTGTGTCACCTTCTGTGCTCCCCCAGAAGCTGGTCACAGTCACACCCCTTATACAGAAAATGACCCTGCCTTGCTGCAGCCAGGGCGTCGCCCACCCCAGGGGACCTCTGAACCAGCAGAAATACTGATGTAAGGGCTGGAAAGTAGAACCTGGCAGATATAAAAATGTAATATCTGGCCCAGGGTTTTCCTGTGCCAGAAAGCATCTGTTTTACTTTATGCTTTTTACTTCCACTGGAAATGGTTTGTTTTCTGGAGTCCTTCTGTCCCGAGGGACTGTCTTGTGGGTGTGAGTGGCCTCAGAGGCACCACGGTGCCTGGAAAGCCACCCTGGCACTGCAGCCTTGGTCCTTCAGGCCACACGCCCGGGACCACAGCTGACAGGCAGCCAGGCAGTGCAGGTGGCAGTGGCAGGGCTGGCTTTGGGGTGTACCCGTGAGGTGGCTTGGTTTCAGCCCTTTTGCTGTATCCCTGGAGAAGGGCGGCTCGGGGCACAGGGACAGCCTGCAGAGGATCAGGATGCCATACTGTTTTGTAGACAGGCAGCACACATCGCCCCTGCTCTGCCCAGAACTGTGTGTTTTAACCAAATCCATGGTAAGTGGCATCACGGGGGAGCTACGTACGGTTCCACAGGGACACCCTGTGCCAGGAGGAGGTGGGGCTGCTCAGAAGGGGGGCAGTGCCTTACCGAAAGCACAGGTCTCTCCCTCGTAGCCCTCAGCACAGGTGCAGGTGTAGCCGCGGATGCTGTCCTCACACACACCGTTGTGCTGGCAGGGGCTTGAGGAGCACCTCCTGCCACCTGAAGAAATGGAGAGGGAGCAGTCACCACCACCTCGGATCGCAAATTACACAGCCCCCATCCCGGCACACGAGCTGTTCAGAGAAGTGAGAGCAGTTTGGAAGGAAATGGGGTAAGTGCCACTGAACTGCTCCTCAGGGGTAATTCTAGCTCGATTCTGCTTCCAGAGGCCCTCTTGCAGAGGGGCTGGGAGCTGCCCAGAGGCACAGACTGCTTCTGGAGGATGGATGCTCTGATTCAGAAAAAAAGACTGAGCTACAGTTCCTACTTCGTTACAAATGTAGTATGAGACTGGTGTTTTAGGTCTCCCATGTTAGACTGACATGCACTAGATAGAAAAAGCTGGCATCACAATTATAGAGCAAGTGTACAGCAAGCAAGACGAAAATAGGAAGAAATAGAACTTTTATATATCTGCATAATTATCATGCAGCAGCTCAGACTGTAGCAAGCCTAATCTTTCTGATGAACTGAAGACTGAAATGAGAGGGTGTCCTCGCTATGAGTGAAGCACCAGGCAGTGCTGCCAGTTTCCCTTCAAGCTGCCCACAGGAATGACTCCTAAGCAGTTTGAAAACATGCTCCAAGTAACAACTACTTGTTATAGACATATGTTATCAGTAAGCAAGCCAGAAGAGCCTAATGTGGGACATGTTGTCCAACCTTTCTAAAAATTAACACTTGTCAGAGAGGTTAACTCAGTCAGCAAGCTGCCCTATCTGATTTTGGGGATGGAGAAGTGAAAACTCTGCCAGCTACTGGGAAAAAAACCACCAATCACCATCTGCTTAGGCTATGGACACACATATCTTTGAGTGTTAGATGTACTAAAATACTGGCTGAAAGAGTTACCACCTTCAACCCATCTGCAGTCAGATGCCACCAGCATATCCAAGCACAATGTAGGCCTCCAGAGAGGGTTTTTGGGTGAATGGGGGGAATCTCACCTACACAGCTGAGCAGGCAGAATTGAGGAGCTGGAGCTAGGGAGGGGTTACCCCTGCAGCCTGAAGCAGTTAGATGGATTCAAGCCTCTGAAATGCATGCTGGGAAGAAAATAAATCCAGCACCTAGCTTTATTAAAAGAGGAAAGTGAAGATTCAAGGAAATACAGATAAATTGGCCTGATCTCTGTTACTGGCGAGCTATGATTAAACTGTAAGCACCCAGCAATATAAAAAAGGTGGTAAGTAAAAACCAACATACATTTTTCAAGATCAAATAATTCATTTAAATCTAATCATATTATAGGATAGGGGACCTAGGGGGAATCAGTGAACATCATAGAATAGAAATGTCTCCAATGACATTGTCATTAAGTGAGCAGACTGCTGTAAGGCATGCACAAAACTTTTGGCAAGTGATGTTTAAAAAGAGATTGTCTATGGCTAAGTTTATACGGTTGATAAAAGAAGGTAGGGGACAAGGGTGACCTCAGGCAAAGTGCCCTGACAGCAGATATCCAGCAAGATGCCACTACATCAGTTTTGACTTGAAAGCACAAAGGTGGAGCAGTACAAAACAGAGCTGGTGAGTGACCCAGCAGTTAGGTGGGTGCTCAGCCTTTCTGCTCAGCCCGCTTTTATTCACAATGCGGATTTATCCACTGCACCCTGGACTTTCAGGGGAAAGCAACATGGATACTAGAGGTCTAGAAAATGAGAATATGAAAGACAGGATGAAAAAATGTGTTTGTTTAGTGAGGAGGAAAGAAGCCACTTTTCCAAAGCAACTCTTCAAAATGTTAGAGAAAACATCACAGAGAAGGAAACACACACTGCTGCTCTTTAGGAAGAAGACAGAGCATATAGCTTTTAAATACAGCAAGAAAGCCACCCCTGAGGCTGAAATCAGTAATGTGTCCTGATTGTGGCTAAGCTTGTGAGCAGGGACCATTCTGAACTGGTTGCCCTTCTCTCTTCCTAGACTAGAGAGGAAGCCTGCATGACATGCTTAGTACAAATATCCAATGACTCAAATTAGAAATTAATCCCACCCTCACCGAAGTAATAAAATGCCAGATATTTATCATCATTCTTCATAACATTTATAGCATTGATGGGATTCTTCTATGCAATGGTTCCCAGGACTCAGTGATTTAGTGGCTTCCCAGGACTAAGTGGTTTAGTGGCTTGTGCAGAAGATTATGACTGACTGCTGGTTTTGCTACATCCTTATCCACTCTTTAAACTTAAGATTAGAAATTAATAATAGCTAAGTTAGAAACGAGAAAAACTTGGGATGAAGCATACAGAAAAAGGGGAGGGAATAGGGCATAGTCACCTCAAGATGGTGCTACAGGCTCCTTGTTCAGGTGGCATTCTGTTACATCAGGCCCTTAGCTTCTACAGATTTTCTCACCTTGGTACCTGACAGGGAATGATGCAATCCCAGTATCCAGAGTTTGTAGACAGCTCAGTAGCTTTTAATATCTATTTATCTTGCTCAGGTTTAAGTGCTAGTTCTGTACTTGGGAGATTTTGCTGGTAAAACTGTGCTGCTGTGTTGTATCAGCAAAACATACTTTCTCATATCCCACGCTGTTTCAGAACAGCTTTAGATTCAGGAAAAGAAGTAGCCTATTTACTATGATAACCTTTGCTTACCTTCTACTTTTATTGTTTTCGCAGCTTTAAATGGTTTTTCCTGTATATTACTTTTAAAAAATCATTTCACATCAATAATTTTCCTTCTGCTTTACTACAGACATGACAAATAGAGACTGATGGTTTCTCATAGAACACACTCTTAGAAAACCAGTATTAGACTGAATCATAATGTTCATAATGTGACAGTACTATGAAGGAGAGAAATCAAGAAGCCAGCTTACCATAGTAGATATCCCAAAACATTTTCTGGGTGAAAAAAAAAAGGAAATTAAATTTTAATTCTCAAGTAATATGTCATAAATATTTTGCTAAACCAAAAAACATGTTATGAGAGAATATATACAATGGTTAAATGTTTACAAAGTTGCACAACTATAATTTCTGCCCTGCTAGCAAAATATGCCTGAGAAGGGAGAGGTTTTGCCTACTGCTTACTTTATTGTTTCTTAAGAAGCTGTAAAGGAAAAGAAACACTTCACAGGCCAGAGAGGAACAGCTGGATCCTGTAGCAATGCAGCTTCCCGAAAAACCTGTCTGGCTATTTTCTGTCTGGCATGCAGCAGCCTGGGAAGTGACCCCATCCTGTCCCATCCCCCTTGGCCCCTGGCAGGTGCTGCTGGAGGCAGAGCAGTCAGCGTAGAGCAGAGCTGTGGGGCACCACCACTGCTCACGACCGCCCTGTGCCCTGCATTTCCCAGGATGCTGCAGCTGACCCTGAAGCTGCTTTCCCCAAAGTGACACCTCTGCCCTCCCTTCCCTTCTCCAAAGCATCACAGCTGCCCATGGGCAACCCTATAGCTGTGTCCTCTGCTTTCCCTGCAAACAAAACCCTGTCCAGATTCCCATTAAAGAGCCCAGCATCCATCTGTATATGTCCAGAGAGCCCCTGGTGCAAAGGAATTTGCAGCTACTCACCAAGTGAGCCTCTTTCTATAGGTCCCACTACTTGCTGGTGCATTGATTCCCTCTGTCCCAATCATAAAACCACAGAACAGATTGCGTTGGAAGGGACCTTAAAAATCATCTAGTTCCAATCTCCTGCTGTGAGCAGGGACACCTTCCACTAGACCACGTTGCTCAAAGGCCCATCCAACCTGGCCTTGAACACTTCCAGGGATGGGGTATCCACAGCTTCTCTGGACAACCTGTTCCAGTGCCTCACACTCCTCTCATTTATTCCCCATACTGCATGTATTTGCATAGAGGCATTTGAGTTGGGCCCTGATGAAGCCAATTTACTGTCTGGAGTGGCTGGAATTCCTTTATGCTGTCCTCCAGGTGCTCTTCTGCTGACCAACACCCCTTTTCCCCTCCTGGACCTCAAGGGATGCTGAAGTTATATTTCTGTGTGTGGTCAGGACGGAACAACAGCCACGTGATTTACTAATGTAAGGAGCATGACACATCATTTTCAGGAGAGGATTTGAAAAATATCAGAGCTGACCTCCTCATTTCCATTTTGACCATGGAAGACACCTGCTTGCTACTTGCTGAGATGGCAAATGCAAACATTTCACATGGAGAGAAACCCAAACAAATGAAGCAATTTTGTGTTCCATAAGTAAAGGATTGTGGCAGCAGTTTTTATTGTGCATGCAGGGAAACAAAATACTTACGAGCATTTCATCATTTTCAAATACTTCTCTTGCTTCTTCATGTGTACATCTCTCTTCTAGGCATTCCCTTTCCAAACTGCCTTGAAGGACCTCCTCCAGAAGTAGGGAACTGGCACGTCTCTGTCTCTTGATAACACTGTTTGCATCATCAGCTGATATAAATACTGGAACATTATATGACAAAACACTAACGTAAACACCTATATTAATTTCCTTATATACTTCTACCTTCTTTTTAAAGATAAATAATTTTGGTTGATTTGGGGTTTTAGCTACATAAAACTTACATACTTAAAGAGTTCTACTGTCTTAGCCCAAATTCAGCTGAGGAGTTGTGACCTTTTACTTCTGGGGAATGCCTGACTTGCTCCCAAGCAGGGGGAATTTGAAGCCCTTCCTGGCACATTTTACTGCACGAGACACACAGAGCAGAGTGTGGTGGCACAGCTAGGGAAAGGGGGAAAACATTATTATAAAAAGCAGAAGCTATTTTGTGAGACTGCATAGGGGTTTCAGACGCATTGGTAGAAGTGAGTATTAGTTGTATTAAGTTATGATTGTGAATCCAAACTGATGCTCTTCAGTCTTAGTTCATGGCAATTTTTTTTTGCTGAGAAGCAAAGCCATGACATGGCTGGGTTCTCAATCAATTCTCTCTTAAGGAGAATAAATAAAAACTACTCCTCAGCAATGCTCATAGTTAAGAGAGCTATATCCCATACCACTGTTTATGTGGAAGTCACTGTTATCTTTCAGATTTTAATAAAGAAGAGGAGAGACCAGAAACATGAGAGTTAACAGATCTTAAAACTCCTCTGTGCAAGTGATACCTCCATCAGAAACTGCTGGGCAGCTGGGCAGCTGGTGCCGCCCTGGTGCCTTGTCTTCCACATGGAGCTATGTGTGACTGTGGGTGTCAGCACGTGTTTGTCTGTTCTTCTGTGCTTGGAAAGTAAATGTGTTGGGGCAGGGAATATTCAGGATTTTTTTCTCTTTTATTCAGTGTTTGGGGACCCAACACTGCTGGTTGAAGTAATCAATAAGAACTGGAAAAAGTGAGAGCAATAGCAAAAATATTCTGAAACTGTGTACAGATATTTAGTTATCTTTTTGAAGGATATCCCACAAGCAACAGACTTGCACATGATATTAAAAAAAAAAGCTTCATGACTCTGTTCTGCATTTTAAATGTTATCTCACCCCCAGCACGTATTTCTACCGTGCAGTGGTTCTGCCACATCCAGCACAGCTGGAAGTGAATTTCTGCTGCAGGGTGTTTTGACTTTCGTAAGAGATCACCGTCTTTTTCTTCCTTGCCTGGCTCCTCCTAATTTTTGACGAACTGTGGAGGATTAATACAGAAACATACATTTCTTCAAGCTACTACAAGCATGCATATTGGCTTCTTTCATAGGACTCTCTTATTTTTATTTCATCAGCAACTACAAATATAAAATAAAATTCTCTTTAATATATGGGACACTCTAAAAATTGTAAGGAAAGGCAAAATATTACCCTGGCATAAATGATGGTACTTCAAAACTACATTGCTCCATTAACCTACAGCAGTTTCCACTTAGCAGCATGAAATACACAGCAGAAATTTAAAGAAAATAAGGAACGGACTGTTTTTATTCATTTCACTCTGTGCTACAAAGTAAATATTATATAAGGTAGAAAATTACTGGTGTTTTTAGAAAAGCAGCAGCAAAAATCAGAATTAAAGGTGCAACAAAACAAAAGGCATACCTGCCTGCTCTGTCTGAAGGAAAAGTGCAGAGAGAAGGAAGAAAATCATCCAAGAGCACCTTGCCATTGTTACCCTCTGAGCCTAATGGTGCCTGCCTGCATTCCTGCAGCTCTTGTGGGAAATGGCTACAGGACAGACGTTGAAGTTTAAAGTCCAGCTGCTCATGAGAAAACAAAACCTCTAAGGGCAAATCCTGGCTGCAATGTCAACGCATGGGGAAAAAAACCCGAAAAACAAACCCAAACCAAACCAAAAAAACCCAACGCTCAGTAGTGAACAGTGCCCCTTCTCTCTGTGCCCTGGTTGATTGTGGGGCCCTTTGCCAGTGCCACTGAGAGCTGCTTTGAGATTTGGATGTTCCTCCCATGCCCCAGCATTCACTTACCGTAACACAGCATAGGTGGAGATGAACAGCACGAACATTTCTTTGTACCAAATCAAAGCACAGGCTGGACAATGACCTCAGGGACCAATTATATGACGTGACCGTTTTGTACATTATCCCCACATTTACCAAGGCTTGGCAGCAATGGGCAAATCCCTCCAGCTTTTGGAGCAACCAAGCCCAAAAATATGATTTTTCCCCTAGGGATGCATCCGAATGGACATGGCATTTTTCTTTTTTACTCTTAGGTTTGTAATGCCCAGCCATGAAGGAGAGCATGGAAAGATTTTCCTGACATCAGGATTCCAGTCACACAGAGACACACAGACAGAGTCTGGGAAAGGAAGTGTAGGTGTGGAGAGGACAGAAACACTCCCTGGGCTGCTGACCTGTGCACCTTGTGGACAGGGTGACGCTGCTTCCCAGCCCTGGACAAGAGGAAGGATAAACCCCATGGGATGCAATTGCAGTGTTGCTGCAGGGCCCCCAGAATAGGCTGGCTCCTGGGAAGAGCAGGAAACCATTTCTACACTCAGAGCAACAACCAGTGAGAGGAAGAGTGTTTTTTTATTTAATCTGAGTTACAAACCGAGACCATTCTGTGTTTTCATCATAAATACCCAGCTATTATTTGAGTATGCAGTTCTTTAAACAAAGCATGATTGACCTGAACATCCATGGGTAAATCCACAAATAAAACACTTCCCAACAATTGCACCTTTGGAAACAAGCTTCAGTGAGTGTTGAGGCCAACGAGGGAAACAAACCACATCCCTCAACAAGGCCAATGAGGCTGCTGCTGTAGTGGCCTAGGACTACTTGCCTTTACCTTCTCATGATAATGAATATCATCCCATGCACACACAGCACAGCCAGTCTGGCTCCTTTGGCATGAAAAATATGTCACCACTAGATGTCAGCACAGGACTTTTCAGAATCCAGCACAAAAACATGGATCCGCAGATTTTTTTTTTTTAAAGAAACTGTTTACGCTTCACAAACCTAAACCTTTGTCAACTAAGGAACTCTTCTTGTAGGTATAGGTTTGTCATTCAAATTGGTTTAATATTAATAACACAGAGCTTCAGAAGCTCATAATATTTTAGTTTACACGGTCATTTTTCTCTTACTGTAGGATCTGTTTTACAAAAGATATCCCTTGACTGAGCAGCTGTGTCCTTGGGAATGGGACACAGTGTACTCAGTACATATGGCACTGACTTTGCTTTTTCTGTATTGACATCAGTGCTACAGGTTTACATTTTAACTTTCGTATTACTAGGGGAAACTTCATAAACAGAGGGAATTAAAAGGGCAGTCCTTTCCTCATGTGTTTCTTTATAAAGAGTTACTGGGATTTCTTTTTCCCTTCCTTTAATTACCACAGCGAGCATATGGTGATGTCTTTCATTATGGAGTCCTGCACCCTATTTCCTGCAGCCCTGTTTAGGGATTGCCTTCCTCTTGGAGGGTTACTCATTCCAGGATGAAGCCTCAGATACAAAATTAGCAGTTCCTCAGGATAGAGTAGCTGAGGGCCTTA
>VYZR01014713.1:2452-18349 GCA_013400675.1 Oxylabes madagascariensis
AAAAAAAAATTACAAAAAACCCCACTATAAAACATTCAGGTCTCGTTGAAACCAAGGAAAACAAATCAGCTTGCATCTGCATGCTGGCCTGTCTTCTCATTCACGGTGTCCACCACGTTTCTCCACATTGAACTCCACAGGGACCAGTGGAGGGAACCAGTGGCCTCCCCTTGCTGGCCAAAGCAGGTGATTGATTCAGCAGCGCTTCACAGGTCTCCTTGCCCCACAGGGTAACACTGTACAGCTGTACTCCCTGCCCCACGGACACCCCACACACAGCCTCCCCACCCCAAGGAACCCCCTGCTTCAAGTCAGTAATTTTTTTTAAGGAATTAAAAAAAAAAAAGGGATTCCCAGGGCAGGGGGAATATTTTGGCAGGGGCTTTCTTGGCAGTGCTGCAGTCAAAGAGGAGCTGTACAAAGCCAGGTCGAATACGCCTCCTACTCCACAGCAGCCCTTTCCTGGGAAAAAAATGGCATGAGGCAGAGTGGGCTGAAAAAGGTAAGAAGTATAAAAGTTCTCCTGATGGAAATCCAAAGGTTTTAAAAAAATACAGTATTTGAAAATGGAGCCACTAAACAGACTGCCTCATGCAACTCCCAGCTCCACCCTGATGTCCAGAAACACCTCCTGAATGAATTGTCCCTGTAGAAAAATATATACACATGCCCCTCTCTTCTTATTAGAATCCCTAATTTGACCTGAAACACTAGTGAAACCCACAGCTCTGCTCATGCTTGGCTCTGCTTTTGCACCCAGATTAGTGCTACACGCACACACAACCCCACTCCGGGGGTTTGCTGTTCGTGTGGCTGAATCATCCCCCTTTCAAAAAAAGCCTGGGTGCGTCAGGCCAGTATCCCCAATACAGGCAGAGAAAAACCCTTACAAAGTTTATCTAATGAGCTCTCTATATATGTATTTAAAAAATAAAAGCAGCAATGCAAACTCAACACATCTGAAAAAAGAAAGCTCCACCCTGGGCTTTCCCCCCTCCTCCTGCTGGCTGGGGCCCTGTGGGCAGCAGGTGCAGGCAAGTGCTGCCCACGGGCACTGGGGACATCACTGGGCAGGAGCAGGAGGCTGGATGGACCATCCCCATGTGCTCCATTGTTCGGCACAGCTGAGGCTCGGTGTAGGCTTGGCACAGGAGAGCAGACCACGACTGGACTTGATACCGTGGCCCCAGGTGAGAAATTGTCCGGCTACCGGGGGGGCCACCGCAGGCAGGAGTGATCGGCACCGCGGTACAGCCAGGACCCCAAACAGCAGCAAATATCAAAGAGGGGAAGAGAAAAACCAGCAGCGGGGATGCCAGATCCTGTGGAGTCCTATTTACACAGCGCTGGACCCCAACAAGTCCAGTTTCTTGTGGGAGGAGTGGCCTGAAAAGCAGGTGACATAAAAAACCCACAACACGACGCACCTACCCAGGCAAAGGGCCCACGGCTCTTGCTTGTGCAAGGCAAAAAAAATGGACCTCTGGGGAGAAAAAAAAGGCTTGGCAGCTGGGAGAGCTGTGGCCGACAGGAGCCTCCCCATTGTTGGAGTAAAAAACTGGCCAAGAAGGATCAATAGGGGGTGGGTCGGATGGGTTTTTTGAGGGAGAAAAGTAGTGTGAGGGGTTGTTTTTTAAGGGTTTTTTTTTTTTTTTTTGCATTTAAACGTGCTGTGGCACCTTGGCTTTGTGCAGGCCAGGTGCTGTGGCACATGCGTTTGGAGTATTGCTGCTTTGGAGGAGAGTCCCTGGGCTCTAGGAGCATGGGAGGTGCTGCTTGAGGATCTGTCTTGTCTGGGGAGCTATTCTGTCCGGGAAGCGGATTTTGAACTCCACGATCAAGTCTCCTCGCTGGCTGGGGGCCTTGGGGAAGGGCAGCCCCTCCCCGCGCAGTCTCTTCACTGTCCCTGGCTTGATGATGTCATTGCAGGGAAGCGGGATCACCCGTCCATCGATGGTGGGAATGTTCACGGTGCAGCCGCACAAGGCCTGAGGGAGGAAGAGGGAACAGGCCTTCAGATGAGGTTGACACCTCAAAGCATCCCGACAGCCACACCCTGTCCCCCCACTGGCTGCTCCCTTGGTTGAAGCACCCAGCTCCCTTTGGATGCTGCCCAAGAGCATTGGGTAATGCTCACCAGTGTAAGCACAACTCTCTGCTGACACCAGCCTGGTCCAATCACTGTGAACTGGGCTGCAGGAGCCGTGCAGGAGAGGGGTCCCTCAGCTCTCATGGGGGTAAGGACTCCCCTCCCCACCTCCTGGGCTGCCCAGAAGGCACCACCAGCAAGTACCCAGCCACCCACAGCAACAGCACAGGCTAAATTTAGCCCCTTTCCAGCCTCACTGCCCAGCCTCGGGCAGCCGAAAATCCAGCTGAGATCACGGGATGCTGCCACAGCCCATCAGCTGTCACCCTCCGGAGCACGGCAGCTCTGCCCGGTGCTGGGGTTATCTATAGCACATCCCATGTCCCATGGCCCATCCCCGTCACCGACAGCCCCCACAAGGCTACGCCAGCATGCGACAGTGGTGCGGCTGTGGCACCGAGCTTCCCGGGAGATGGGGTGCCGGAGGGGCTGGTTCCTGTCTCCTATCCCACTGCACAGCCAGGAGCCGGTATGGGGGTGCCACCCCGCTGCACCCCAGGCCCCGCAGCAGCCGCACACCGGCCTGCATTGGCGAGCCACGTGATGCGGGAATGCAGCAAGAAAATCCTTGTGTCCTTAAATAACTCAGACAGCTCTGTCATACATGTGGGCAGGATCGTCTCCAGGCTTTCAGCAAGGACTGAGCGAGAAGACTGCGGAACGATGCTTCTGGAAGGGGATGGGGGCTGGGGAGTTGCTGAGCTATAGCCTCGAGCTTCCATGTGGGGGCTGCCACAGGTTTGTCCCTCTGAACTGTGTCCTGGGGGTCCCAGCCCTCCCAAACTGCCCTGCAAGGCGAGCGGAGAGAGATGCAATCGCTGTTTCTCGGGTAAGTGGGGGAATGTTCTGCATTCCCCTCCCCAGGAAAAGCCTCCAAAGACAGAGCAGCAACAGGCACCAGGATAAACATCTCATGCTGGCCACTGTCTCTGAGCTGATGGATGGGACTTCTGCAGCAGAAGTAAGGCTTTGGATCAGAGGGTTTGCAGTGGGATCTGTGCCAGAGCTGGTTTGGGGTCTCTGTTGAGTGGAGAACAGGGGAAAAGGCCCTGTCTCCTTTGCATGGCTCATCAGCACAGGACTCCTCCTGGAGAGGGTGCCCTCCAGGGATGAAGTCTTCAGCCCAAAGGAGGATGCCATCACCAGCTCTGTGTGAACAGCAGGTGCTTGGCTGATCTCCAGCAGGTTGGAGGGAAAACAAAGGACAATGTCTTCACATAAAGGAGTTTGTGCTGTGCATTCAGGCAAGGATGCTAAAGCCCTCCTGCTCACTGGTGCCCAGTGCAGGGTGCCGTGGCTGCATGTGCCCACATGTGCCAAGAAAGGACACCTCCAGCCACAAAAACAGAAAGGAGAACAAGAACTCCCTGTGGGAACACGTGGATAGGGAAAGCAGACAGAGATGTGAGCAGAAGCGGGCGGTAACAGCGAAGGCAGACAGGATCTTAATGTTTTCTTCCCAGAGCCAAGACGCAAGAATCCGAGGCGATCGCTCCTCTGCCGTATGTCCCTGTTTTTCATTCTTCTTGCTCAACTTTTCTGGCATTTGGGAAAACGGTTGCTGAAGTAACACCAGTAACCGCGGGAGCTACCCCGCATCCTAGAAAGAGGCTTGGTTTATCCCTGGGGATGAAATCACCCTGGGTTTGAGCGCTGTGCAGTGCGAGCAGAGCTTTATCTAGGTCACCATTGGGTCCTCCTCCGCTTGCAGCTGAGCCAATGGGGAGGGCGTTGCCATCAGCCGTGTCCCAGCCGGGATGAGCTGAGGTGCAGATGCTCTGAGGAAGGTGAAGCCAGGTAAAGGATGAAAAGCAGGATGGTGCCGAGGGCAGAATTTAGGCAGCAGCCAGGGGGGCACGACACCCGTCCAGCAGCGCTGCCTCCTGGCAGAGGCAGCTGCTGGTGGAGCTGTGTCTCCTCCCTCCCGCGGCTCCCTGCTGGGGCACATGCCTCTGATTTTAGGAAGGAAGACAACAAATCCCTGGAAAAGCACTCCTACATCTGTGATTCTGCAGCAGACAGGTGGCAAAAAGCCTGCACTGCCCTGACCAGGCACCCAGCAGGGCTGGGACTTGAGGGCTGGGAGGGTCCTCCAGTACCCATCACCTGCCAGCTTTCCTGATGGCACTATGTTCCCTCATGGCAGTGTCAGAGACTAAAACTTATGCTAGAAAAGGCAGCCTTGCAAGTCAGAATGTGCAAGGAGGGACCCAAGGCTACAACCAGAGGTCAAGGAGATGGAGAAGTTGTGCTCTGTCACATACTGAGGTGATAGCATACAGAATTGGAGAGCTCCCAGCATCTGCTTGTGCTCCAGAGCACTTAAGGAACTTCTTTTCCTGGAAGACAAACGCGGCAGTGTATCACACTGCCCTGGCAAGCAGCAGGCTGGGGATGACAGCGAGACCAGCAGCTCCATGAGGATGCCCAGCATGTTGGGTTTGTGCTGGGGGAGGTGAGAGACCAGAAATTCCAGCTGAAAGAGATGAGGAATTTGCCTGGACCACCAATTTTCTGCTTTGTGTCTGCATTGTGCAAACCCACTGCCAGCATGCAGGCCTTGCTCATGGAGCTCACAGGTGTCCAACACTTCTGGTGTAACAGTTTGTGGAGGTGGAACCTGTTTCTCCAGTTGCTGCTCAAAAGACAACTGCAGCCAAGAGTCCCTCCAGCCTGATCAGTACACAAACTTGGTGTACCTAACATGGTCTGGGCATCAGCACAGCCAGGTCAGGGTTAACTTTACAGATAAGAGGAATGAACACAAGGAAATATCTGAGATATGGCATGCACAGCTCCATAAATAAGGCAGTCTCTCCTGAGTATTTCTGGATCAGCCAGGAAAACCAGCTACTGCAGGAATAAACCTCTGTACTTTGCACTGTGAGGGAAACTCTACTCCTGAGTCTGCAAGTTAAGTGTACCTGAGTTTGCTTCAGGAGTGCCCAGCTCTGCCTGATCTGTGTGCTTTTTGCCCCCAGTACACCTGGTCACAGCCTGAGCTAGGATGCAGAGCCATGGCAGAGCTCTCCTGACTTCCTGGCACACTTCATAAGATCACGTTTTCCTGCCTCAGGTCTGGCCCATTGAGCTTATTTCTATTAAATGCATTTGAGAACATAAATCTGCCTCCAGGAAGGAAAAAAAAATCAGCTCATTAAGAAGACAGACAGCGTCTACCGTCTGAAAGGAACAGCAAATGGCAGCTGCCAAAAATGTCAATGTTAAATGCAGCTGCCAGCTGGGATTTATTAAAAGGTAGTTTTACAGCAGCAGTGGCGAACAGCACATCTTGTACTGAGGTAATCTCCCCTTTCCTCTCCCACCTTCATGCAGATTTCTGGATGATCTGATGCATTCATCCAGCCCCACTGTGACGTCCAGGACTGGCAGCCTAGACATATGGAATTTTACTTGTTGCCTGGGTATTTAATTTGTTTAGTTGCTTATCTAGGAGAGCCAGAATTAAGGAAAACAGCTAAAGCACTTTCCAGGGAGGCCAAGGGATCACTTTCCTCCATGTGATCCTGCTCTCTGCCCATGGGAAGAGGCACCTGGTGCAACCCTACACAGTAACTAAGCCACAGCGGGCTCAGCTACAAGAAAAGCAGGAATCAGACTGATGACATGCAAACTGGGTTTTCCCTTGTTCCTACAGAGGATGTGGCCTTTGTTCCACATGTGAATACCCTATGCTAAAATAGAAAAACAAGACATATGGAAAAGGGAGAAAAATGGATAAATACCACCTGAATTGGCTCAAGAAGTGAGGTGTGTTCAGCTGGGACCACAGCACTGATGTCCCACCACCAGCATGGAAGTCAAAGCACCTCCAAAGCCAAGACCAAGTTGGCCTCTGCAGCTCCTTTTGTTGTGACCTACCTGGTCTTTTCAATCCAGAGCAGGAGAAGGACTGATCCCCATCTTGGCCCCAAATGCCATGAACCAGTGTCACCTCACATCCCACAGGATTTGCCACCCATACCCACCTCTTTAAGACTGATGTTTGCCGTGTAGATCACGTTTGTCCCGTCCCTCTTGAAGTGCGAGTGAGGCTTGTCCTTGAGGATGAAGACAATGTCTGCAGGGATGTTGTCTGGAGTGGCATCCCCTTCTTTGGGGAATGTGATTTTGGTTCCCTCCTTCCAACCCCTTTTGATGACAATGTTTAGGATCTTGTCCTCAGTCCGCATGGTCCGGCCATCAGCGTTGAGCCTTCTGCGAGTGATCTTCATCCTCTTGGTGGATCCGTGGTAGATCTCTTCCAGGGACACCTTGAGCTCGTGGATAACAGGTGGGTCTTGGACCTTCCTCCGCGTGTGCAGGGACTCCTGGTGCCGCCGGTGAACCCCATTAATGCCGTTGAAGCCAAACCGGCCAAAGGCACTGAAAGGGTCATCATCATCATCCATATCCATGTCTTCCTGGTCAAAACCATTGAACATCCGGGAACGGCTGCTGGCGAAGAAGATGTCAAAAGGGTTGGAGCCTCCGAAGAAGGATGCAAAGGTGGCATGGGGGTCTCCATGGAAAGTGTAGTGGAAGGTGTTCCCTGAGCCACCTGAAGAGCCACCTCCAGTTTTGAGACCTGGAAGAAATGGGGGAAGAGGAGACATGAATGCACCCTGTGGGGGAATGCTCTGTAAGGACTGCACTGGCCAGCTGAGAGAATGGCCTCTGCCACATCCAGGCAGTTCTTCCACCCTCTCCTGAGTGTGCAGATCACTCCTCCAGCCCAACCACTGTGAAGGCACCATCTCCACCCATGACACACAGTCCTACCCCTACACCCTGCAAGCTCAGAATCCACTCAGGTTTTGCTCCCTCTATTGCTACTGAAGGACCTCTGATTCTCTCTACCCAATTCACCTAATTTTAATTTAAAACATGCCCTGATCAGCCCCCCTCCATTTTTCCCCCTGAGCAGGCTCCTTCTTGCCCCGATAGCCTTGTCTCTGAGACTGGATATTAGGAAAAATTTCTTCACAAAAAAGTTGCTCAGGCATTGGAACAGGCTGCCCAGGGAAGAGATGGAATCACCATTCTTGGAGGCGTTCAAAAGGTTTGTGGATGTGGCACTTACGGACATGGGTTAGTGGTGAACATTGCAGTGCTTCATTAAGTGATCTTAGTGATCCTCTCCACCCTCAATGATTCTATGGGCAAGTAGAGGTGAGCAGACTCCCAGGTTGGCATGCAGCTCCCTGCACACTGGCTGTATAAAACGCCAGGTAAACTCCAGGTTTGGATCATGTGGCAACCTTTCCCATGGGAAACTCCCCTGCCAGGTTCCAGGCTGAGCCTGACATCACTGCAACTCATCCCAAGTCCCAAGGAGTCAAGCCACATGACAAGTGCCCCCCAAAGAGGTCACACATGCTCTGCAAGGCTATTTTTGATCAGGAGGGTTGGGAAGGGTTAAGCCAAGCCTAGCTCAGGGACTATTTTCAGGGCACACCAGTGACAGTGAAGGACTATTTCTGACAGGCTGTCCTTTGTCCCAACCCCCCACACCCCTTCAACAGCAGGACAAGTTTAGGGGTCTCTTCTGAGTGCTGAAGTCAGTATTCTAGGTGGGTTGAAGGGGCTTTCCCACTTCACCTTGCCTACACAGCATGTGGGACCCTGAAGCTTCTCAAAATGCTGATATTCACTGCCCCAAAAAAATGGGAAACAAAAGGTATGGGGAAGGTCACAGAACATGAAAGGTTCAACACTGATGGGACATAGGGGAAGATGATCTTTAACTTGATGGGGCAGTGAGGGAACTCTTATCTTCTTTAATTCTTATTTTAGATGCCTGCAGGAGATGGGGATTTTGCCAAATCCCCAGTGAGCCCCATTCCTAATAGACTGTACAGCCAGGAGGTTTCACCTTTAATCCCATGACGCCAGCCTGAGCAGGGTCCGATTTCATTGAGGCCTCCTGGGAAAAGCTGGTTTCCCACTTGAGAGAGTATCTTCTCATTTTACAGGGCAGCAAATCACTGTGGCCAGTGCATCTATCATATCCCTGACATAACTAACGGGTCAACAATTAACCCACTGCTGCTTAATCCCGCCAGTGGCTTTTGAGGGGATGCACCTGCCCGAGAGAAAAGTTGCCTCTTCCACCCAGCAGCCTGCTCCTGCCAGAATTCCTGCTCTTTTAAGCACCCAAGTCCTGGGCTGATTAATGCAGATGCTATTCGGCACTCTCCTTGAAAGGGGTTGCACTCTTCCATCATCGACTAATAAGGCCGCCTGCGTTGGAGCGGCTCTCCTCCTCCTCCTCCTCCATGCCAACCACCAGACAACAGCAGCCACTCGGTTTCAAAACAAGGGCCTATTACTTAAATTGGGAAAAGCTTTGAATCCTGTAGGTCAGCCTGTACCAGGGAGGACAGCGGGACCAGTGCCCAAATGGAGGGGGAATGTGGGCAGAAACAGTACGTCTCTGCTGCATTATTTAGGTCATTTAAAGAACTGCTAATGAGTTACCCCAGGTATGACCCAGTAGGTAAACTCCTTCCATTTCTCAGCTGATGCCCACAGTTTTGGGGCAGAGGGCAGGGGGAGCCCAGCCACCCCAAGAAGCAAGGTGACAAATTGCTGGAAAAGTGAAGCAGCCTGGGCAGGAGCGGGATGAGAGGTGATTTCTGCCACCCATGGAGCCTTCACTCTCTCCAGTTCATTCAACAATGAAACACCTCTCTGTGAAAACCCTCCCTCATCTCTAAAGCTGATTTGGACCCCACATCCCTGCCTCCCAGTGGGCAGTGGTTCCCCTTACCTTCCTCCCCATACTGGTCATACACAGCTCGTTTCTTGGGGTCACTCAGGACGTCATAAGCCTCCGCAATCTCCTTGAACTTCTCCTCAGCACTGGGGTCTTTATTCTTATCGGGGTGATATTTCAGGGCCATTTTCCGATAGGCTTTCTTGATTTCATCTTCGTTGGCGCCGCTCTGGATGCCCAAAATCTTGTAATAGTCCTTCCCCATGACGGCGACGCTGCCAGGAGCCGAGTACTTATTCCTGAAAGGAGAAAGACAGCTCTTCGTAAGGTGAATATCACACAGGGGCAGTCGGGAACGGAACTGCCACACACTTATCGCGGAGCCAATGCTCCCTGTGTCCCACGGGCCAGCAGCACCAGAGCCAGCTCAAGTCCACGCTTCCCAACAGAGGTCAGAGCCCCAGCGCCAGAATGTATCCCAGCTCTGGTTTTATCCCGCTGAGCCCCACGGCTGGGATGGACAGACTCATCTCTGAGGCTGACAGGGAGAGAGAGCTCAAGTCAGGGCACGGTGCTATTATAGGGGCCACGCCACTGCTAACGTCAGGCCAGGCCCAAGTCCCTGTTCGTCCCCCACCCCGGCTGAGTCAGGAGGGCTGAGCTATGTCCAAATGTAGCTGCTGGCCTGTGTCCACCCCCTTGCCCAGTTCTCTCCCAGCTGGGGACCTGAGACCCAAGCTGGGGTGATGACAGCAGGTTTTGGAGGCAGAAAGCAGTGGCAGGGACCATGCTGTGCCTTCACCTTAAAGGAACTTCAAACATTTTGTTCCTGAAAGCAATTGGCATTCAGCTGGAGATAAGCGCCTCCGGCTGTCAGAGCCGTAATTTGTATTTAGCGGAGAGAGAACAGAGCCGTTAGACAGAAACATCTTGTGATGGTGGGAGGACTTTTTTCTTTTTCTGTTTAAAAAAAAACCCAACGCTTTCTAGCCTGACTTGCACTCCCCGAGAGCCTCCAACTGGATCTTGCAGTAAGCCAGGAACTCAGGGCTCGCTCGCTCCATTGTGCGGGGGCTGAGGTTGTGTCCATGCCTATACTAAGGCATGGAAAACCTGGTGGCCGTAATTCATCCCCCAATCACCACTGGAGTCGCAGCCACCCAGGGAGCAGCCAGGGGAGATGGCAGGGCTACTCCTCCAGGCAAAAGCTAACAAGTCCCATGCCTCTCCACAGATGTTTCCCACTGCTCCTTGACTTTTGGTTATGTGACAGCAAACACTTGACACTCTGAACCTCAGGGTCTGGCCTGGCCCCTCTCACACTCAGTGCTGACCCTGCTTCTCCCAGGTGCTGCCCTAGAAGACCTGCACCCTGACTGCTCACATCCTGCTCCCTGCTACAGTCCAGGTTTCATCCCCTCCTTGCTCCAAACACACCTGAGCTGCTTCAACACACTGTGCCTCTCCAGCAGATGAATTTTGGGATGGGGTGTGAGCCTTGGTCCTTTTCTTCACCATCATACAAGCTACCAGATGTTCTCCCCATCCTTACTCTATTCATGAGCTCCCATTGGAGGTCACAAAGGGACCCCCCAACCACCACAGCTCAATCAAGGGTGGCTATGCACCCCTAGAATCCATGCCTGGGTGCTACTCTAAGCATCTGGCAGCCACACCAAGCATCCAACACTTGCCTTGGGCCATGCCTTAGGCAATGATCACCTACAGGCTCTTGGAAATTGGTCCCTCATTTGACCACCTCCATAAAAACCACTGACTCCTGCTTTTTTTCGTTACAGCCATGGAGGAGAAGCTTTGCTGTAGATAGGGAGGAGGGGCTAAGGCACCCGTGAAGGACAGAGAGGGGACATGGGGGCATCTGCAAACACTGTACAGCAGCTCAGATGGCACAGAAGAGGTGGGAGGAGGTCCCTGGGGGCATGAAGAGCATCTGACAGCGTCTCCTGTGGCAGTTCCCAGATACCAGCACATTTCTATACCAGCTCCTGCATGCAGAGATGTCAGCAGCACCCAGCCCACACAGGTGCTGGGGGATGCTCTGCCCCCAGCCCACATTCACCTCCCCATTTACCCTCCCTAAGTGGTGGGGGGCTGTGGGAGATCCTGGGGTGAGCAACAGGCAGGAGAACCTAGAGCTATCCTGTCCATTTTACCCACCAAGGGTCACACCAACACCTCACTTCCCCACAGCAGCCTCCAGGGGAGGGCAGGGGCTCCCTGAGACTAGTACTGGGATGATGATTTGGCCCTGTCTGGATGTCGCCAAATCTCTCACAGTGAGAAAACCAAGCAGTGCTAAAGACAACCACATCACACCCTAGCTCCAGCAACACAGATCTGACAAACCTTCAACTGTTGCTGCCCAGGGACCACAATGTCTGGCTCTGACCCCACGCAGCCCAACCTGACAGCACCACTGGGACACCCTCACCTGGCCAAAACCCCACAGTGCTTCCCATGAAAACACATCCCATCCTGGCAAAATGCTGTCGTCATCCACGAGATCTCTGGTCTTGCCCACCAAGAGGTCTTTGTCCAGGGTGGCGATGCCTGATGAGGATCTCTGACCTGACCAAGGACCCCATGTCTGGCTGGGCATGGGGAAGGGAATTTCTGTACCAAAATGCATCCCGGTGCCGCAGTTTACCGTGCCAGAGAGGACCAGGTGCTGGTGGGTGACCCAGTGGGTTAAGGCACGCTCCAAGGCTCAGCTCACATGCACAATGGTGGTAAAACACGACTCTGTCCCCACAGAGCCTCCTTCCCTCCCACCTCTCCAGGATCAGCTGCGCCTTGCCACCGATCCTCTCCCCCTTCTGCTCAGTCATCCTCTCCTGACTTCCCATTTAACCCCCTCGGGAGCGGTGAGGGGTTTCAGGCAGGCAAAGGCATTCCTGCATCGCCCTTGCAAATCAAATGCTTCCAGATAAGCCACGGCCACCCTGCCTCGGTGAAAACCACAGGCACTCCCCTGCCCTGCTGAGCCAGCCCAGCCTCCATCCTCCTCTTGCAACCACACCAAAAGAAAAAAAAATTAAATAAAGAATAAATCTTTGTTCCAGCCCCGCACATGACATCAGCCCGAGCAACCGCTGGGCGAGCGCGCCAGCTGAATAGCGATCGTTTGACATAATCCCTCCGCTCGGCAGTCATCTAAGGGAACAAACCCACCCTGGCAACGGCACAAGGTTTTTTTTGTTCCATCTCGGGGTACAAGGTCACCACGGGATGCCAGGGACAGGCGCTGATGGTTTAACGAGGACACAAGGTCGAGAGGCGGAAACCCACTTACCGAAACTTTACGAACACATTCATAGTCCAAGCCGTCATTTTTAAAGGCTCTAGTTTTATTTTAAACATCGCGGCTGTCCGCAGGCGGCGGCAGGTGGTGTGTGCCCGGCCGGGAGGCACTGGAGGGCGGGAGGAGGGCGGCGGGGCGAAAGGTGCTGGCTCGTGCCGGGGATGCCGCCGCCGCCAAGGGATGCTCTGCCGGCGAGTCCCCCCCTCTACCTCCTCCGGCACACCCAATGGGCAGCTCTTCGCCAGCCCGGCAGCCGTGGTTGGCTCTGACCTCGCTCCCAGGATGGCTCCGAAAGGGCTCCTCCGGTCGACGCGGTGCCGCCGGGGAGCTGCCGTCCTTTGTGTGCTTCCCAGCCGCGCACGGAGAGACCCTTCAATGGAGTCACTCGCCGTGCCGTAATTTTCCTTTTAATTGGTTTCTTGACGCTTTCTTGTTAAACCGACAGATTAAGACACTTCTGCTTAATCCGTCAGCTCTGGCACTCCTCCTCTCCGCTGCCGCAAGGCACCGAGCCGCCTGGTACCGTCACGTCCCCCACGCAGCCCCCTGCAAGGAGCGCAGGGAGCTCAGCCAGGAGCCCCCCGGTGTCCCCAGAAACGACTCTGCTGACGCCCAGGGCTGAGCACCCGCCAGGCGAATCGGGTAGGGAGAAAAGTAGGGCGGCGTTGGATATGGAAAAAAGTCACGTTAACCAATGTGCACCTCCCCAGCTTTTCCCGTTCGGATGCATGGGGGTCCCTGTGTCCCCCTCACCGGACGCCGGCACCGGTCCCCCGGCAGAAGGGGTCTGACAGCTGCGCTCCCGCCCGGCGTCCGGGGCTCCCCGTGGCGGCAGGGTAGCGGGACGGGGACGGTGCGTCCCCCGAGCCCACGGCGCAAAACCTACTTCTGAGAAGTCACCTTCAGGCACGCCAAGGAAAGCTAATGCCACCGCGTCCCCTCGTCTGTCACCGTCACTCGCAGGCCACGGAGAGCATCCTCTCCAGAAGCTCTAGGCAGCCGTACTGGGGATATCACCAGGCAGCTCCTGCATCCCACCCGCGGCAAGCGAAGCAGCCGGGCGGGCGACAGCCCCCATCCCGCTGTGTCCCCAGGGGCTGGAGTCCCGGCGGGCTCCGAGCCGGGTGCGTTCGGCGAGGCGCGGGTGCCGAGGCAGCGCATACCTCTCGGCGCGGCTCCAGAAGAGCAGGATGGCCGGCATGGTAGCGTATCCCGGGTTCAGTCAGGGAGCCGGTGGAGATCTTGTCGCGCCGGGGCAGGCAGAGCCACCCGTGCCCGTGCTGGATGGCAGCCGCAGGCAACCAGGCAGCAATGTCATGACTACCCGCAATGAATCATCCCCTCCCCGAGCCCCCACACGCACCGCCCGCCTCCCCCTCCCCACCGACAGCCCCACTGGGGTGCCGGCACCTGCGTGGGGACGGGGTTAACCCTCCCCTCGCTGCCTCTGCCAGCACAGCCCCCGCTGCCAGCCCCGCCGGCGGCCGCCTCCTGCGTGGGAACGGATCGGGACCCCCGTTCAGAATGTCCCCGGAGAGGGTCCCACAACTCCACAGCCACAAAGTGCTGCCTCCTGCGTGGGGATGGTGTCAAGTACCACTTGCCATCACCTCCGACAGGGTCCCCCATTTTCCAGACGTATCTGGTGCTGGCTTTTGGGTGGAGATGGGGTCAAGCCCCTCACAGCGACTCCCCAAGTAAGTCCCCCTATTTCCAGCCACGCTTGGCTGCTCACAGTTGTGTGGCGATAGGGTCAAGCCCCTCACGCTGCCTCCTCGTGTAGGGTACCCCACTTCCAGACTCACCAGGATGCCCACAATGGCACGGGGACGGAGTTAAACCCCCTCACTGCACATCACCATCCCATGCCCCCTGCCCAGCCCCACTGTGGGGCTAAGAACTTCACGGGGATGGGGTTTCTCCCCCTCCCAAGCCCAGAGGCGCTATCCTTTTTAGGGGTTGTCATGCACACGGGGATTCACTCATGCGTTGTGCCCCAGTGCACAGACCCACAGGGGTCCAGGGGTGACCCCTTGCCAGGATCAAGCCCCAGTGGGACCTATTGTCTCCCTCAAGAGGAAAGCGGGTTAAAACTTTCCTCCTGGTCAGCTCTCCCAGGAGACTCTGTCACCTCGACTGGGGACAGGGGTTAACACCCTCCACGCTGGTCCCTCTAACCCTGTTACTGTTACCTGGGTGGGAGGTCACCAACTTTCTCTCCAGCCAGTTCAGCCCCACTGGCATACACAGGTACCCCCAGTGTGGTGGTGGAGGGGTGTTGACCTCTTGCAGGCCACACCACATAGCTCAAACAGAGCACATTACTCTCTCCAAAGTGAAACAGGAGAGAGGGATTAACCCTAACCTTACCACCCTCTCCAGCTCCACAGGGCTGTACTGCAGCACCATGGCAGGGGGTGTTACCCTCTCCCTCCCTGTCCCACTTGGATGCACTATCTCTGTTATGGGGCAGGGGGGATTAACCCCTTCCTGGCACACTCTTCAGACCCACAGGGACATGTGCTCACCAGGTAGGACAGCCCAGTTAACACTGAACCACAGCCTCACCAAGAAACCCTGACACCTCACAGGGGCCAGAGATGCCAACTCCTTCTTCCCCCACCTTCAGCCCCATAGAGACTCCATGTCACCCCATGGTGACACGACAGGGTGGCTACCCTCTGTTCCCCACCCACCAAGGGGCAAAGGGGCTAAGCTCCCAGACTCACAGCAAAATCCTGTCACCCTTGCGGCAGAGAGGCCGATCCTGCCAGCCCCCGGGGACACCCTGCCACTTCATAAAGCAGAGGTTTAAGCCCCCACATCATGACAGACTGTCACCCCATGGGTGCAGCAGGGCAAGCACCCCTTCCCAGCCCTATAGGGACGTGCTGTCACTCCGTGGCCAGAGGGGCCAATCACCTCCAGCCCCACAGTGACACCCTCTCACCCCTTCGGGCCGAGGGACTGTCCACCTCAGCCCCATAATGACACTGTCACCCCTCAGGGCAGAGGGGCTGGTGCTCCCCAGCCCCACAGAGATATCCTACTACCCCACAGTGCGGGGGGACTGACGATCCCCTCAGCTTCATGGCAACAGCTTGGCAACGCACGGCGCAGCGAATTGACACCCCAGTCCCACATCAACACCCTCAGGCAGGGGAGCTGACCCCACAGCGACACCTCGTTAGCCCCCAGACAGAAGCACTGTCCCCCCGCCACCCCACAGTGACACTTTGTCACCCCCCGAGGCAGTGGGTGAGACCCCCGCCGGTCCCACAGGGGCACCCTGTCAGCCCCGGGGTGGGGGGCACTGTGCCCCGCCCAGCCCCACGGCAGCACCTCGTCACCCCACGGCGCAGAGAGTGCCGCCCCGCCCCACAGCGACACCCTGCAACCCCCCCGGGGCGGGGTGACATGACCCCCCAGCGCCACGGCGAGCCGCTTCGCTCCGTGGGGCACGGGGACTAATTCCTCCCAGCCCCACGGCAACAACTTGTCACCCCACGGCGGTCCCACAGCGACGCCCCGTCACCCCACAGGGCAGGGGGAGCGGTGCCCATGGCCGCGGTGCCGCCCCGCGGGGGCACAGCCGGGGCGGAGGTGCGGGGTCGGTGTGGGGGTGCGGGGGCGCTCGGGCGGGCCCCCCCGGCACTCACCGCTCCGGCTGTCCCGGGGCGCCGCGGGCTCGCTGTGCCGCCCCCGCCC
>VYZR01014717.1:26646-37723 GCA_013400675.1 Oxylabes madagascariensis
TTGGTGAAACAAAGGCAAACATCTTCAATTACATTGGTCAAAACAGATGTTTGTCAAGAAACCTCTCCTGTGAGAAAGAATGGATAAACATAGGTACCGTTACAAAAACATCTCACTTGTTTACAAAAAATTGTCTGGAAAAAGAATTTCAAAAACTAAAACATCTCAGGCATGAAATTAAGACTACACTGCGCCTTTTCTAATGTGTTTACAAATGCTTAGAAATTCATCAGTGTACTAAATTTACAGTTAGTATCTGTAAATTTATAAATCTGTTCTAACAGAATTGATTTCTGTGCATCTAAAACAAGTATGAGAGGTTTACTGTCCCTCCCAGTTAAAGAGGGCAGTTCTTTTCTCCCTTTCCTCTTTCTGTCCCAAGCCAAATCTTACTCTTCATTCTCAGTTATCCGTAGGCTTCTATCCTTGGCAATCGATAAAGAAATCCAAGAGTTGTCCAGTTATTACGAGAGGACTGCCACAGTTCTGTAGCTGTTGCTGTGGGTTCTGGATGCTGCAGTTGTTTCGTGAGAAGCTCAGCACCTTAATTCCTTAGCTCTGCAGAGAAGCAGCAGTTGGATGTTCCAGCTGAGGCACAGCCACCCCAGCAGAGCTCGAGCAGGGCTACTGGAGGGAGCTTGCATGGTGCTGACCCGGTGCTCATCAGGACAGAGGGAGAGATGCAGGAGGAAAGGGAGAGGACATATTGTGCTGCCACAGCCCTTGGGCAGGCTGCCACTTAGATGGCTTTGCAGCTCTGGAAGTGTTTCCTTCCCTCTTGGTTTTTTCCCTTGGAAAGATCCTGTCATGTTTAATTGTTAGTGTGCATGCCACGTCGACAGGCAGTTTGGGAGAGTGTTTTTCCCCAAAAGCTTTCATTACTGCTCATCTACTCTCACTGGAGTGTGGAACTGAACGTATTTATAATGGTTTTACTAGTGCTATTGACAGCCACACCTTTACAAAATAGCTGATGCTGGGTCTCATGCAAAGCCAATAGCTGTCTGTCTGTAAATTTTTTGATAAATCATTTTTAGCCAGATTCTGATATGATGAACTAAAGAAAAATGAGCTTTTCTGGTGTTCTACAAGGGACTTTGAAGGTGGCCCTACTTTATATGGGGTTCACTTGATTACAGTATGAAAAAAATAAAAACGTTTAAGACAAAACCATAGCTCTTTTTATGTTACATTTCAAGCAGATCTGTGCATTCAGTTCATGCAGTTGAATATTTTGAAAATATTTAATTTTTAAAGTCTGCATTGTACACAGGCAGGCTAAAATCGTCACTTATTTTAAAGCCAAAAAGTTATCAAAGCTTTGGAATGAGATGTATTTGATGAGATCTATAATCTGCATTTTTTTAGTGGGGGGCTGATGACACCAGGACTGTTCTGAAGCTTAAAATGTCTTATTCATTGAGGCATTTCTTCATCATGACAAAAGCACAGGAGTGCTACAAATCAGCAGGACCAGAGTCTTGCAACAGAACTTGTAAGATCTCCTGAGGTCCTTTGCCTTCTGTGTCTCTTTCCTCACGTTTGAGAACTATTACAATGTCCCTGTGTCCTTGGAAGTGTGTGGGGCGTTCTTGGTGTGGCTCAACACGGCTTTGAAAGCATTGGCTCAGCCTCTGAGAGCTGCAGAGGCACAGTGAGCTCACCTGAGGTGATGAGCTGTGCTGCCAGCGTGCCCAGGTATGGGCGGTTTCAGTCCTGGTTCAGAAGCCATGGATCCAAGAGCCATTCGCCTAAGCCAAGATCTGTGAAGTTTGAGTGCTTTGGGCTTGATGAGTGAAGTACTTTTGGATTTCCTTTACTTTTTTTTCATTACTGCTTTTCAGAAATAGAAACAACTCTAAAATATCAAATTAAGCAGGTTCCTTAAAGTTGCACATAATATTAGAGAGATTAGTGTAGTTTTCAATCCCACAAGAAATCTTCATTCTTGGGAGGAGAGACTGTTGCAGAAAGGCTTGGGGGCTGTTTGCTGTTTCCATTCCTGCCTCTGGAAATACTGTATTGTATGTATATTGATTTCACACCCCTCGAAGGTATTGCTCAATCCGGGGCTGGGTTCCCACCCCAGCCCAGTCTGAGTTTCAGCACCACACAGGCCTGAGAGCTGGTGGCAGCTGGACCTGCAGCAGGAAAATGCAGGCTCAGCTCTTTGTGCTTCTGGCTAGGCTTCCCTTTAGTCATCACCATCCAATCTGAAGTGGCAACACGTGTTAAAAGGAACTTTCAGGTGCCTCTGAAAAAGTCCTCAGGGTGCTTTTAGCTCTCTGTTTTTCTAGAATTCCTCTGTAATCCCAGTTGGGTCTGTTAAGGTCTTGGTGCTTCCAATGCAAGAACAGCTGTCAAAATCTGGTGATTAAACAACACAGGAAAGACTGAGATCATGGGAAGCTTCTCTTAGCAATCCACTTTTTAGCCATAGCTTTTTGTGGAAGAGAAGGCTGCCCTCTGGATTTCCATGGAGTCACCTGCAGGTAGCAGGCTTTTGCACTGTGCCTGGAGAACATTTTTGTTCCAGTGACATTTATGAGCTATGGATGGTTCAGAGACACCTCACAGGGTTTAGGGGATTTATGTGCTACCCCTCCCTAGGCTGAGGTCACCAACAACATTTCTGGTGCAGTGATATCCATTTTGAATATATTGGAAGATGAATTTCCTTCAGTCCTGTTCATGTGATTGTGTGGTTGAGGGCACCACTGTCCTCTTAAGCAAGTCCCTCACACTGAGTAGTTCTGCTGTTCAGATCACAAGACAGTGAGAAAATACATTTTTTAAGTACTGTGTTGAACTTGTAGATAGCACATAACGCATAGGATTATATCTTGAAGTGTAAACTGCTCCTTCAAGTTAGGGCTTATCACTCTTCTAATTCGCTCTTTTGCTGCCAAACTGAAATGTTGGGGTTTAATTCATTGTACGTGAACTTGAGCAAAAGAAAGTGAAAAATGAGACCCAGGACTCAGGCTTGTGAAAGGCAGGATGAGGCCCCAGGATAAGAAGATTGTGCTGTGATTCTGCCATCTGGCTGGGAGCTGTGCTGGAGCTCTTACAGAAGGGACAGCGATTCTGCTTAAAAAGAGATGTCAATGACACTAATGCTGTTGTGTTTGATTTACAGTGGGAAGCCCCATCCCTGTAAAACAGAACTTGAACCCCACCACTGAAGAGATTGATCAGCTACATGCATTGTATCTACAGAAACTAAAGAAATTATTTGAAGAACACAAAAGCAATTATGGCATCCCTGCGCATAAATCTCTCATCTTCGAGTAGCAAATTACAATTTGTAATTCCGAATCTCATGCAAAGAAACAGTGTCTGCTGAAAGCTGTCTTTCTTGCAATCCATATTTAGCAATCTGTAATTATCCTTATGTAAGGAATACTTTTAAGAAGGGATTATTAGATGATTTATTGATTTTTATCTTATTCTGGGGCGGTGGGGGGAGGGATCATTGGGATTTAAGCCTTGAAGCCAGTGCTGTTTTGAGTTGTCCTTTTAGGTTCATGTGTGCCAGAAATGCGAGTGAGAGACTCACGCAGATGTTCTTACCACCATGGTACCTACCCACAGCGTGAGCATAGGAAATTGCCCCAGCATGAGATCAGTAGCAGAAGTAGAAACCCAAGAAGTCTGATTAGAGGTTGAGAGATTTACCAGCATTTATCAAACATGACATCAGGTTATTCTGTGAACATCAGAAACCCCTGCTGCTCTTCCACAGGAATGAAGGTGTATGTTTTCAGCAGATGGTTACTGTAAACCACTTACAAAAGAATTCAAGAATAAATAGGAGCCTTCAGCCCCGAATAGGATATTGGCAAAAATGGTTTGTCCAAGTCATGGAGCAGAGCAAACCCTCTGTTTGGAGAACAGTGTGTTGAGATTTTTGTGTGCATGTGTGTGCTGGGTGGTGGGAGGCACTGAATGATGTGACTTTCCTGGACAATCTGTGCTTTGGATTGTAAGTTTGGAAGATGAAGCAGCTTTGGTAGTTTCAGCCTCAGAAGAGATGGCAGGCACAGGACAGGAGAAGGGAGGGAATCATGTGAACTCTTGATCCTGTGCAAATTAAAAATGGTCCTATGTCAAGCACTTGCACAGAAGGAAAGGGAGCCCAGTTTGTTCAGAGTCAGTTCTGAAATTTCACCAAGGAAAGTGTACTTGATAATGCCTTTTTACCCCACTGACACGTGTGGGGAAGTGTGTGTTAAGCTGGTGCTGCAGGGTGACACAGCTGCAGTGCCAAGGCACTGTGAGCATAGCTCTAGGGTGCAGCAGGTTAAGAGGATGCATTGTATATAAGCCAGGTGCCTGAATTTGAGAAAAGGTTTAGCCTAAATGTGGATATCCACTTCAGAAAAGAAAAGAAAAACATCTTAGCCAAACTCTTTTTCAGTGAAAATGCCTAGGTCTTGGAGATTATTGTGTATGGAAAGAATTATAATATATTACTGAATTTTTATTAGATAAATTTTGTATTTGTACATGCTTTCTGTCTGCCTGCACACTTTGCAGATCTGATGTTAGTGAAGAGTTTGTTCTGCTTTAAGCAGTTTTGGTGCCTGAATATTACATGAGTTAGGTGCTCTGACAGGTCATGCATGGGCTTGTCAGGCAGCCTGGGCATCTTCAGTTGGCTCAGTTGAGCACTGAAGTGCTCCAGGAATAGCAGCACTGGACACGTGTATTCGATGGGCTGGAGGCTCTTAGAAGAAACACAGCTGGGGCTTTGAGAACAAGGTAGAACTCTGGAAAGAAAATATCTTAGCAATTTAAAGGTGATTAAAGAAAAGAGTGGAAATGGCGTGAACTCCGACTGAACCAACGCCCCAAAGCCAAACAAGTATTGGCCAGACAGAGCAGATGTTGTGCTCCAAAAACCCCTCCAGCAACAAGCTGGTTTCCTTAAGAGGGCTCTTCCTTCTAGTGCCTGTTTGTCATCCGGATGTAAACAACGCTGAGTCGTGCTCTCATTTTCTCTACCATGACACAATCTTTCTGGGAACCAGGGCTAGAATTTGCAGTGCCTGAAGAAGCCCCTCTTCCCTGACAGACTGTTGTCAGTGTGCCCACAATTCACCTCTACCTGGGCTTTCTTGGTGCCATGCGTTCTTGCCCTCCCTTCCCACACCTTTGCTGTTCACTGAGGTGAAGGCATCTTGCTTCCTCACTTTCTGCCCACCTTTCCCTGGGTTGAGATCTCTGGTCTCTATGCATGGAAAATACTGAGTGGTGGCTTACCATTCAGCAAAACCGGGGTTTAGGAGCAGGGTTTGAGAAGAGGAAGCACTGTGGCTGTGCATGTTTGACACCAGCTTAAGATTAGGACAGTTTCAGCTCTGGAAAGGGCATGTTTCTAGGGAGGTCAGACTCGGCAGGTTTGTTACCTGGGAAGAGGTCTCAGGGTCCTGAGGATTGTACAAAGTGATGATCCCTGAGCAGTTGCTTTTTCTTAGCCAGCTATGTGAAATTTCCTTTGGATTTGACTCTTTATTGCCTGCTCTGATGAGTAGTGAGGATGATTCATGAAAGAAGAATTTGGAGTCTACGTCAGACTGTTCTCTCCTAGGTCATCTGCTCTAATGAGACATTTCCTCTCATTCTCAGTCTGCTCTTTTTTCATTACTTTAATGATATAAAAGATCAGACTGTAAATTTAAAAATATTAGCATTGGGTTGAGGATGGAAAGTAACAATGTCTTTTTGTTGATTAAATTAATCAAAACTTCTAGGGAATATGTGAATTCTGATTTTGGGACAATATCTGGTCCAAAGGGTACCCTATAAACAGGCTTTCCTCTGAATTCCATGAGGAAGATATCTGTGGGCTCTCTGTACCATCCATAACTGGCTCAGGTAGAACAAGTAGGGATTGTGTTGCTATGGCTACTGATATTGTCATTGCTTTGTAACAATGGAGATGGCAAAAGAAACCCCAAAAACTGAAAAAAAACCAACAAAAAATAACAAACCAACAAAATCCCCAAATAACTCAAATATTTCTTGTTGCTCAGTTACCACTGCATATTGCTTATGATGGTCCTTCCAAACTACCTTTTATTAACCAATTGTCTAGGGTACCCAGGACTATTTTAAAATAGAACTTCTGTCTCTAAACGTGATAGACATAGTGTCATCTAAAATATTTACCTCTGTTAGTGTGTGGATGTGTAAAGCAGCCCTGCACTCCTGAGCCTAAAGGCCAGAGCCCTGGCACCACAGACCTGTTTTGGCTACCACGGGCACCAATCCCAGCGCTGCTGCAGGCACGAGGAAGCTGCCCACGTTTGTTGGAGCAGTTCATGCTGGACAAAGCAAGAGCAAGGAGCTCAAGGTAGGAATGGTGACACACCCCGCCCCAGCTGCAACTGGAAGAACTGGGCAGCACTCAGATTCCTGCTGGGATGCCACACTGCCTGGGGCCTGCTTCGTGGGGTGTTTCCCTTTGTGCCTTTTAATGCCACAGGTAATCCCAGGGAAGCCAGCCATCCATCAGCAGGAGCAGCTCTCCTCTAAAGCGTGCAAACACTGCCTCCCTGACACGCTCAGGATGAAGCACCTGCCTGTTCCCTCGGGTGTGAACGCCTCTGTGCCAAATTCCGCTGACACAAAGTCAATCCTCGAGGATTTTTACTTTGTGAACTACACAGCACAGTTTACACTTTGTAACTTTTTATGGTACCTGTAAAATATGAATGTCAGTTGTTTCAATGATAGCTGTGGCAAGGAGGTGTGAGATAATAAAGGTTTGTACCAAAATGGGCTTGTGCTGACTGGAATTCAGATGCTGGAATTCGCTGCTGTTGGTGAGGATCCTGGCTGAACTCGAGGGGTCACGTTAGCCTGGCTGTCAGGCTGTGCTCATATCACACTGAGAAATCTGGATGGATTGCTTGCTGCAGTCTCCTGAGGAGAACCTGAAGCCAGGTTCCTGCCGGGGTTCCAAAGGGTCTGAGGAAGAAGTGACCCACAGCAGGGAAGGGCTGAGCTGCAGCAACCCTCAATCAGTGCCAAGAGGACACAGCAGAGATGCTGGAGCATGGGAGGGTGGGCAATCTTCTGAGGAACAGTTTTTGGAGTTTAATTCAACTTCAGTTTGAAGAAAGGTTTGAATTTTAAGTGAAAGTTGCATTAAGGAGTCCAAATCTTAATACTACCCTAGAGAGAACAAACCTTGCAGAGGCTCTGTTTCACTCTAGGAGCTGGGGAGTTAAACAGCTGCTTGAAGTAAAAAAAATGGGTTACATTTGTCTGTTGGGAAGAGGAAAACCACCCACCTGACAACAGTGATATATTTAATGGGATTTGGTTGTTTGTTGTTTTTTTTTTTTAAGTATGGCAGCTTAATGCAGCATTAACAGCTGTAGTGACAAGTATCAATGCTAAAAACTGGCAAAAGTTAATTGTATTTTGTTACTAGCTTAATACTTTTTTTATGGAATGATGCCACCTTGCATCTCAGAAGAGTATAAAGACGAAAAATGGGTTAAAAGTGGGCTTGGTTGTTTTGAAGTCACCTCATTATATGTGTGCACATGTGTAAATTGGAGGTGTGTCATGGTTCATCAATGGATCAACATCACATCCTGGTTTTGCTGAAATACAAAAAAAGAAGCAAGTTATACCTGTAAAGCAAGAAATGGAGAAAAACAAGGAACAGAGGGGAACTGGACATTCATGCTTGCCAAGGTGCTGCAGCAACTCATCCTCATCACCACTGCTTGTGACAGGTAAGTGATATTACCTCCTCAGCCAGGTAGTGGATTCTGAAGGCAGTTGGGTGCCCTGAGGGATGGACATGATGTTTCAGCTGAGGTTTCTTAATGTTGGTATCAATTTCATGTCAGCTGAACTGCTCAAGCAGTGCTTACAGTGCAGATCCCAGAATTCCCTTGTATTTTCCCAGTTTAATAGACAGGATAGAGCTGCAGAAAAGGATGAGGAGAGGAAAAAGAAAAAAAAAAAAAGGAAATAGATTTTGCTTTTAATGTAGCCATATGCTGAGAAATATATCCATTTTAAAAAGTTAACTAAGAATCATAGGTGAGGAACCATATCCTTTTATGGTTGCTTTTCATACCCTACATTAAGTTTCACAAACAGCACAAGCTTGGGAAAACCATTTTCCAGTACAAAGAAGAAGAGACTCCCTTAAAGCATTCTGGGATCAAGAAATACTTGTTGCCCAATTTGGTGGACATCTAGCCTGGATCCTTTTGTTACAACTAAAACTGTTGGCCAGCTGATACCTGTTTATCTAATTTATTTTCAGTTAAATTTCCCACTGGCATAAATGGAGCCCCATTGCTTTTGGAATGGCTAGGGTGAAATTTAATGAACAGTCCAAGAGCCTGTCACATGGTGAGCTTTTCTTGGCTAACATGGATCAACAGTGAGCTCACATTTCCCTTCTGCGGTCAGCAAGGAGTATTCAATCCTAGGGAACAGGTGTGTTACCTGAAAATCTGGTATTCTCCCTATTTACAGAACAGAGACTGTCCTCTAGAGAGGTGAATTACAGTGTTTTCCAAGGGAAATGGTTTAGGACTAAGTCTTACACGTAATAGTATGGATGTAAGTGCTTGAAAACGCGCTGAGGTGCACGCTAGAACAGAAGCCAGGTGATTGATTTTTGGCTAAAATTTATGCTATTTCTCATTTCAGTGATGCTTCTGGTAAGTGACACAGCGCTGGCTTTTAAAGTTTCCAAAACGTAGGGAACGCTGCGTTGCGCGGGGCGGGACGGGGCTGCGCGGGACGGGACGGAGCTGCGCGGAGCAGGACGGGGATGCGCGGGGCGGGACAGGGATGAGCGGGGCGCACGGGCAGAGCTGTGCGGGGCGGGACGGGGATGCGCGGGGCGGGACAGGGATGAGCGGGGCGCACGGGCAGAGCTGTGCGGGGCGGGACGGGGATGCGCGGGACGGGACGGAGCTGTGCGGGACGGGACGGGGATGCGCGGGGAGCGACGGGGATGCGCGGGAGCCCGGTGGCCGCCAGGTGGCGCGGTCGCGCCGCGGCCCCGCTGAGGGCAGGGCGGAGGAGGCGGGCCCGCTCTCCGTGCCGAGAGGCTGAGGGCGGCCGGGACTCGGCCCCAGGGCACGGCAGAGGGTGCGGTGCTCCTGGACTTGCTCCCCTGCGTGTCAGGATTAACGCCCGTGGCCGCTCACGCTAAGCGGAGGGACGAAGCCGTGCCCTGCAGTGCGTGGCTTCAGAGCGCTTCCCTCGCCCCCGAGCAGGAGGGGAGGCGGGCGGAGGAGAGCGGACAGCCCGGGATGAGTTTCTCCTCCCTCGCCCCCGAGCAGGAGGGGAGGCGGGCGGAGGAGAGCGGACAGCCCGGGATGAGTTTCTCCTCCCTGGCTCAGCCCGTGCGGAACAAACGCAGCTCTGCCTCCGGCTGCCCGGCCCCGGCCTGCCCGTGCTCTGTGCTCAGGGAGGCAATGCTGCTCCAATGCCTTTGTTCGCTGCCTGCTTTCCTTCTGAGTCTGTGTCTCACCTGAAAAAAATCCTGTCAGCCTACGGAGACAGAATTGTAGCCTGGCATTTTAATTCCTGAGGCTGGCACGAGGAAGGAAAGCACAGAAGAAGTAACACAACCGTTGCTGTTCTGGGAGCTATTGAAATATGTGACTGCTTTTTGATCTTCAACAAAAAGAGAAAAAAATCTGTGAAAGAAATGTTTAATCTTTTAATTTCTCTTTTGCTTGCAAAATCTAATTTTTCAGAATACAAATGACTTAGATTTCCAATGTAAACAAAGGACTGATGTGATTTAGATTTGATTATACTCTTTTAAAAATAACGATTAAATTTTACTGCATCTGTAAGTCATGTGGAATAAAAAGGGCTCTTAAAAATGTGCAAGTTTAGTGTCCCGTGCCCTGACTCTCAGCCAGTGGCAGACCACCTTATCACATCTTCTGTCATTATTACCTCCATCAGTCAAAGTTTTATCAGCCATGAACCCGAAAGAGAAAAGTCTGTCATTTCACCATAAAACCTGCTGAGGTGGAAAATATTTGCTTAACTGTCATATAATGTGTGGGTTGAGAAAATGGATGTTATTGCTGTAGCTGGGTTACCAATGGTGTCGTGTGAAATGCTGTACTCCTGGCTACCTCTTACAAATCAAGACAACCCAGATTATTTCACTCTTTAGAACAGAAAAAGCTGAAATGCTGAAATACAACATGCCATTAATTTTTGGGATGAGCCATCTGAACACGGTGTATTTGCACTCTTTCGGGGAATAAGCAGGCCCTATGTAAACACACCTTGCTGCCAAAGGGCATTTCACCTGAGTAATGGCTGTAAATTAATCCCATTAGATTGGACTCAAGTTGAGAGAAGTGGAAGTTCCCTGGAAGGCCTCCCTCCACCTTTCCACCTTCTGCTGCCCAGAGGGACAATAGGCCTTTCCAACTGGATGGTTTTCTGTGACCTTTGGTGTTCATTTTGAAGGAAACACGTATTAGGATTTTTTGTTTGATACCTAAGTAGTGTCTAGTGGCTTGAGTTCACCATGATTCATGTCTTGATGTAAGGATGTCTTTTGTGCATCTGTCCTTTGGAACTTAAAATTTTTCATCACAAGGTGCAGAAGTGGGGCAGGGGGTCAAAGCTGACAATTTCCTCTTGAAATGAGGGGGGTGATACCCTTTTTAAATGTGCCTGGTTTTCATATCCAGCTTTTGTGCCCAACTCCTGCATCCTGACAGCAGCTGGGGACAGCACAAGAGGTTTCTGTTCCCAGCACTGGTCAGCATCTCCTCACCCTTGAGGAGAGTGCTTTCCCTGTGGAGGCCAGCCCTGTTACATCAACTGCTCTCCCAGCAGTAGCTGACAGCACTAATCTGCATTATATGGGATTAAACAGGCACAGTCATTAACTTGCATAAGCGCTTTAGCAACTTTTGGCCTTTGAATTGCAGCCTGTCCTGTATATGTGGTGCAGGGCTCTATAGGCTGGGCACAGCATGGGGAGAGGTTGGGGAGAAGCAAAGAAAGATGAAATTTCAGCTGGAAACAGTGAGCAGGAGAGGGGAAGCACAGA
>VYZR01014730.1:10302-34885 GCA_013400675.1 Oxylabes madagascariensis
GATGTCTAACTTCTCTAATGAATCTTACGGGGGTCTTTGTCAATTTTAGGGTACGCATTTATTGCTCACTGTTTCAGGCATTCATCAGGCATGAGCATGTAACTTCAGAGCACAATGCAGCTGAATGCATTGAAGTAATTTTTTTGTAGCAAGATTGGATGACCTTGGTCAAGTCTTGTTCTTACTGTATTATTCCCTTCCCTCATACTGTATTCTTTCCATGTAATTTGGGAAGAAATGTTTTGGGTTAGAAATCCAATGTTCAAGGTGACAATTAATAGGGACTGTTGAATACAGAAGTGTAGATAAGACTCCCTGGTACCTTTTGAGCATTAAATTGCTTTTAGTGGAAAGGAAGTATTTGTTAGCCATTTTAGATGGATCAGAGTTAGCCTTTCCTTTCACCTTGCAATATGCAGCTGATTTCATTGGAGCAGATCAGGCATTGGTTGTTTACCATAGGCAGCAGAAGGACGCTAACTAGATCAGCAGTCTTGATTGTTGTCAGGGGGTTTTTTTGTAAGGTCTCTTAGCTAAAACTCATAACCAGATTTTCTACAATCTGGGACTGTAACACTAATGTGGAGTTATTAATGTAAATCAATTTTCGAATAAGCATATTGAGAACTTAGGGATAACTCATGTTGAATGCATCTGAAGATATGTTCCGTGTTGAAAACTGGAGCTGGATCTCGTTGCAGATACGTAGAAAATGGTAGCTCTTGGATCGTAAACAGTATTAGTCTCATTTGAGTATTTTGCTAATGTGGCTTAGACAGTTTTACTAATCACTCTTCACTAATTAAATTCTTGTGTTACAGATTATAGTAAGTTTAACTTTTTGTTTTTTTAAATTGGGAAAGCCTCATGATGGGAAAGCACGTGGACACATGATTTCTCAGGAGGCTGAGTAGTCTATTATATTGTATGAATATATATCTACTCACTCTTGCTTTCTCTTCCCCCTCCTTTCCTCTGCAGAATGGCTCACATATATTACAGAATTACTCAGTTTCATAAACTGGGTTATGAAAGGCAGTGGGGGTGCTGCATGTGTGGCCAGGTAGGTCACACAGGATTTATAAGAAGGACTGCCTGGTCCTGCTAGTTCCTTGGCATGTATGAGCTGTGCAGCTATGCCTGATGTTCCTTAACTCCCTGTGCCTCATCATCTGTAAAGCTAGAATAAATCTTAATTCTGTAATAGGGATGTTAAAGCTTCACTGGGGTTGCAAGTGCTCTGTGGTGTTTCTAAAATTATTTGGAAAATTAAGCGCTATAGTGTAAAATACATCAGCATTAGTCTGAATGA
The DNA here is from genome assembly GCA_013400675.1 of Oxylabes madagascariensis. NCBI lineage: Eukaryota > Metazoa > Chordata > Aves > Passeriformes > Timaliidae > Oxylabes > Oxylabes madagascariensis. The sequence continues at coordinate 11,615 of VYZR01014730.1, forward strand.
CTTTAAGCTAAAGAAAATCATCCTTGCTTAGCTGGAAAGATCTCTGTGTTCTCCTTTGTCTTAATTGCCTGAAAAGCTGGATAGAACAGGAGGAAAAAGGCAGCTTTTGAGCATGCTGTGTCAGTTGTCCGGAAGCTCTTAAAAGACCTTTTTTTGGCTTTTGAAAATAAAACCTTGGGAAGGTTAAACAGAGTAGAGTTGGGATGCGGCAGTCCTTTAGAGGTCTTTCTCTTCAAAGATAAAAGTATTTCAAGGAGCATGCTTGGAGCAGCTTTCTCTTATCTCTGGGGTGCTCTTGAGCAATGTTGCGGGGAGAGGGATGGCCAGCAGTGGCATGTATTCTGCAGCGGTCGTGTTCCGTCTGTGAGGAGTTTCAGAAGCACAGAAGAACAAGGAAGCGAGGCAGGGCACTGAGATATTCGGGACTTGGAGCACAGCTTATGAATACAGTATGAAGAGATGCGCAGTACCTTTGCAGTATTGCAGGTTTGAACATTAACATTTCTATTCCTGATCTAGTCTTCTTTAAGAGTGCTTATGAGAAGAATCTTAACAAGGTGAGCCACTCTACTTCCAGCACGGGGATGTTTTTTTTTTTCCTGTGGAAGATTGCAGTATGGCCCAGAGGTAGGGATTTAAGTTACAACTGAAATTTTCTGGGCAGCTTTTATTGCACTCTGAAATTCAAGCAAGATTTTGCTCTAGGGAGTTTCTCTCTGCCCCACCCACAAGCTGAAGCAGTCAGTGATGCAGAGAAAAGGTTTATTAAGGTCTGAGGGGAAATAACTTATTTGCGCAGGACAGCCACTCGCTGTGGTCTCCTTTTTCTGTTTACAAAGAAGTAACCTAATACATCTTTTCCTGCTTCTACTCGTTTGGTTTGGGATTTGTTGTTGTTGTGAGATGCCACTGACAGTCTCTGTATCACTGATAGGTGGATGGTCAGAAGGATGCGGCTGACAGCAGTGTCTTTAGTCCAAGTGCTCTCTGGCTCCAGCTCATGTCTGGATGCCTTTCTCAGGTTTAGCTTTTGTTACGCTGATGAATGGTTGGAACTGCACCCTTCTTTTACTTGGAGCCACACAGAGATTCTCAAATACAGAGGCTCCATTAAAACTTTTTTGCTGTGAACCTGTTAACTTATTCAAAAGAAAAGAAGCAAATCCAAACCCTATTGCATCAGTTTTCAAACACTGTTTCATTTTTTCTTGGGTTTTTAGATAAACATGTGTAACCGATAATCTAGTAGGGACTGGTTAGTTTATTTTTAATTCTTTTTGCAGCAGCACACTAAGTTAAATTCTATTCCAAGTTAAATTCCAAGTAGGCTACAGCAATCTGAAGATAACAATATATTGCAAAAAACACTTAAAATTGTCCTTTAAAGAGCTCGCAATTTCTTCTTAATTTAATAGTTTCTGCTAGTTTTGGTATTACAAAGGCATCAATATATTTTCAGAAATTGTAGGTCTTTATAAAAGTGACCAAGTCAGTTCAGAAGGTCAAGAACTCTTACTCAATTGAAAAAAAAAAAGGGCAAAGTGTTTGACATACGTTTTGCAACTATTTCCTCGGGAGATGCTAGGTCTTACTGCAAGTGATGCTTTGATTATTGGTTTTATTTTTGATTTAACTCTTTCCTCCCCCCTCCAATTTGAAAAGGCCCCCAAGGGAGTGATGACTTCGAGGATAATAAAGCACAGGGATGTCACTGTCCAGTTGAAGTTGAAGAAAGACATCTCAAAACCTGAGAGTGCAGTGATATGCTATAGAAATAATGATAAAACTGGAGTCTCAGGAAGTCCAAATCTTCTGGACAGACTGGGAGCAATCAAAAGGCTGATTTAATTTCACTTTTAGCCATTATTATTCATCATCTATTCTCTTGGATTATTCTGATTGCTTACTGAAATTACGCTGATTAGTCTGTAGTGTGTGTGAAATAGTTTTATGATTTTTCCTTTGGGTGCTACAGGTGAAAAATTAATTCAAACTCTTCCCAACTCTTCTAGGTGAACTATCTCCAGGGTTTTTTTTTTTTGGAGATCATGGTGGCAATTTTTTCTTCTTAACTCAGCAGGAGCTCCTTTGCAATTTTAATTTCTGCTGAATGCAGTGCATCCTTTGTGGACTTCGTGGATTAGTAAAAGATGTAGAGCTGGAATGTGACTGTCTCTTCATAACCACTTTGGAGCTGTCCTGTGTCACCATCTAAATTTAGGTCACACCTTGTACCTCAGGGCACACGGGTGTGCACCAGGGAGAGCCACGCTCTGCCCGTCCTGCGCTCGGTTTGCTGTTGCCTGCTTCTTGTTGAAATATGTGTGGAAAAAAAGTGCCTGTGACTGAAGAGCACCTGTGTAACTGGAAATTGGAAAAAAGGGTTCATTTTTATGTATCAATAAACATAAAATAGATGCCTCAGATGTCAGTTTTCTTTCATTTCCCTGTATGAGGAATCACAAGCACACTTGTGTTGTGAGAGGGATGCCTCCAGTTCTCTTAAGGAGGAGCCAAGTAAAGAAACCTGCTTGGCTATTTAATAATATCCACAGGTACACTGCCTTCATTGAGAGCCGGAGAAATTGTTCCATAATGTTTTCTGTTAATTCCCATCTTTCTCTCCTTGTGGGAAAAAAAATGAGTGTCAGTCTTGTTGCTGGTTGTGTGCTCAGGGAACAACCTTTATCATTGATTACGATTAACATTGACAAATATACAGTTTCCACTCCTAAAATTGATCAACTTTTCATGGAATTTCTGTATCGGGCATTTTGTGCTCTTCATCCTTCCCACTTCTCCTTGCCAAAAGGGTAAAAGTATTTTTAAAGCCCTTAACATGCTCTAGTACTCATAAGAATCATAAGTGGCCCTTAGATCCTGGCACTTAAATTTTTACACAGTCATTGTTACAGGGTTTTAAAGTAACATTAATTTCAGATATCTCAGCAATACATCCATGCAGTCCTGTTTGTTCACCCTGGAAAGACCAAGCGAATGTGACACCGGGCTCAGCCCTTTGCATCTGTGATTGCTGCAGTGTTCAGTGGTCTCCAGAGTCATTTCACATATCTGTAATATGTAGAGCCAGCTTTCTACTTAAAAATAATCTGTTCTTCTATGGATGTTAATTTTTCTCTAGCTTCCCAAACTCCAGTAGTCGGGGCTGAAGCATGACCTAGCTTCACACAGTGAGATATGGAAGAGGATGTGTGTAGTTACTCAGCTGGCTGGTGAAAGAATAGAGTCATTAGCAAAAGGGAGCACTCTGCTGTCAAATCTTCTACCACAGCTACTGCACTCTATCACTGTAATTGTATTTTTCAAATGCAAATGATAGCTTTAAGAATTCTTCCTTTGGTACATCGTTTACAGGAGTAGTTCAGTCCCTGTTTCTCAGTAGGAAACAAATCTTGTCCAAGGCTAAGGACAGGAGAATGTCTCATCCATTGTTTATTCCCTTTTCTCTGAAGATGTTTATTGTGTAGAAATGCAGCTAACTGTGCAGTCATATGAAGAGGCTGCCTCACCAAGCAGGGTATTTTGTCGGCAAAGCAGCTGTTACTGCCTCTCTCATCCAAGGAGAGCAATCTTTGTGTAGCATGAAGGGAATGCCAGAACCATGGCAGGGAGCAGACCTACTCAGCCTTCCTGCTGAGAGGAGTTGCTGTGTTGTTCTCAGTCATTCCATGTTTCAAATCCCCAAGAAATTTGGTAGTGCCCTAGATTTAATTTTACTGTGGTTCTTAAAGGTAGAGAAATACAGGTTGTGTCAGATTTGTGGAGTCAGAAAAGCTTAAACGACTCATCTACAGGTCCAGTTTCCAATATTTGGTGCAAATGTTCTCCTGTTATTTTTTTTTTTCATATGTCTTAGTGCAAATACATCAATACAACTCATGCTTTCGACTTTAACATGTATCATTATTTGGCATTGTGTTTAGTGATCATTGACCTTGAGAGATTGCATCCCAAAACCTTGCCAAATTCTCAGCTACAGTGCAGGTGTACTCTCAGTTTTTACTAAAAATCTCCGTCTTCGTATGAAATAAAATTTAGTATTCCAAATTATTGGTGTTCAGGTACTGATAGATTTATTTTTTTTTTCTTTTCTTCCAAATCCTCTTCTACTCCAGGTATGAAGATGAATAATGCAGACCACTGGTTTCGATGATGCTGGGCTTTAATAACTGGATTCATTAAGGAATACAAAGAAAATTCTTACAGGGATCAATGATGGTGTCTTCTGGCTGCAGAATGCAAAGTTTTTGGTTTCTGCTCATTATCAGCTTCCTGCAGTGTACTGAAGGTAAGCCTTAGTTTATTTTTTACTTGAGTTTGCAGATGAGTTAAATGAACTGTACAATTAATTTCTGTTAGATAACTTGAAGTTTGAGGATGACAAACTAAATGTATCTGTAGCATACTCTAGGTTTAATTTATAAGACTCAAATATTTCTTTTTAATGAAGAAAAGAAGAAAATAGGGTTTTTTAGGTTTATTAGTGTCGTATGTTGAAATTGAAATGCAATGTTCAGGCAAGTGAAGTATTAATAACCTTGATTGGTAGGTGCCTTATTTTTGGATTCTTCCTGTTTATCCTTCCTTTTCTATTCTCATTGCACAACCATTTAGAAGAAATGTATGGATATGTTTAATGGGATATAAAACAACTAAATGAAATACCCGTTTTACTTTTCTAATTTGGCTCCCTGAAAACGAAATGGCAAACACTTCATTAAGATTAGTGCTATGCAAGTTAAATTTCAGGAAATAAAACTCAAAGTTCATACAGAAATAGCATCTACTTGAAAATATTTTTGGTTTTTTTAGAAAAAGGAAGAATACTTCACTGCTATCAAATGTATTTAAAATAACTGTTAAATTAAAGAGATGAGGAAGGAAAAATATTTTTTAAAGAAGATGCATTGTCTATTCTTGATCTGGTTTTTTTGATGAACTATACTTCATCCAGTTAGTCTGTCTCCACAGCTGTTCTTGTGGCGCTTTTAATAAACAGGAACACAAATGAACGAAAAGGAAAACATGATTTATGAATTCTTAATTGAAAATATTCGTATAGTACTTGAGGCTATTTTTGGGTGTAAGCATTTTGATTGACTAGATTGCAGGTGAAAAGATTAGTTTAGTAATAAAATAGCATTTCCATGCCATCTTACGTTATTCCATAATTGATGTATAATATATAGACTTCCTTGCTGCATCTTTGTCATGATCTCACAAGTTTTCAAAGCAGATATGCACCTTACTCTGTCAAAATTCATTGAATTTTAAGGCCAGATTTTTAGAAATACTTCTGAAGAGCTACCCTGCCTCCCCGTCTTTTTTCTTCCTAAATTTATATAAGTAAAAAGGAACTATTATATAAATAAAAAGTCCCTAAAAATGACAAAACCCAAGATTAAAAATTCAGATATTTTATGCAGGCTTCCACACTCACTGCGTAATTTCCTAAGCTTTCTTTCTAGACTTACACGGCTCGGGTTGTGCTGACAGACGAGCTGTGCTGAAATAGGCTTTTCATCTGCATGTGTGAACATACACATCTCTCAGAGAGCGCGTCCTTGGAGTCTTCATGGCGGTTTCTGATCTTGGGGAAGTCTCATTTCACTTAAATAGCTTCCACTGTCAGTTTCCCATCCCTCCCCTCCTTAAATATTGCCAGGATGTAGTAGAAACCTGGCGTTTTCCCAGTGCAGATCTCGGATGGTTTCATCCCTGGTGGGACTCCTGATCGGGGAGCTGCTGCACTCGCTGCCCTCTCGGTGTCTGTCCAGGCTGTAATCCTACCTGTAGAGGAAAGTAAGTGCAAACAGCTGGAAGGTGAAATGCTTTCCAGCCTCTTTCATAGGTAAAAAAGGTAAATGTGGATTAGGAGATTGGAGTTATAAACTTTATGACTGGCTGGTTTGGTAATAACTGGTGCTAATTATAAACGCACTTACATTGCAAAAGTGGTTGCACTAGGTGAAACCTAAGGTGTAGGAAGTTGAGACGTCTTTTTATGGGGTTTTTTCTGAAGTTTTGAAACACTAAGGATTTTATTATTATTATTGTTATTGCAATTGTTTCAAGTCCCTCTACTTAATGCATTTTACAAACATTGAGGTACTTGCAGTTTAATGCTGTGTGATGGTTGAAAACATTTGAAAGCAGAAAGGAAAAGCAGATGAACAACTTTAGGGGGTTTGGTTACAGTTGTAAACTGCAGGCTGTAAATCTTTTAAAATCTTTTAAAATCTTTTAAAATGTTTTAACTGATGAGTTTGGAAAGGAAAAAGTCTGCTGAGAACTTCTGCAGATTGAAATTTTGCCATTTGCAGAAAGTTAATTTTCATTGTCATCTGTAATATTTCAAGTTCATTTTGTTCTGTCCCTGTGTTTCTTGCTTTTAGTAGCCAGTAGCAATCTTTTGATGCTTCAGTTGTGAATTTACTTTTTTAAAGTCTATACAAGAGCTGCTTTTTCAGCTAAAAGAAACAGGGAAGGAAATTGGGAGCAGATAACAGAATCATACCAAATTAATTGTAAATTCTTAAAATAAATGAAATACTGTGGCTCTGTATACTGGAAATGAATATTAATATAGAGTTGGCTTCCAGCCACAGAAGAAAAATGAATACTGCATTATTACACTTTCTCACAAAATTACATTGCCTTCTGCTTCAGTAATAAGAGATGCCAAGTGTAACATGCTTTAGTAGCACTTCATGCCTGGAAGTATGAACATGAACAAAGGTTAAAATAAGAGCATCTAACTTTTGCTAGAAATAAGAAAATCTTTAATTCTCTTGCTTGGAATGTAGTGGTTTTTTATAGAAACCTGATGTGTACATGAAGGTTGTTGCAGTTACTGGGGGAGATAAAACCTGGCTGAATTCCCTGCTGTTACATTTTCATGTTTCTGTACAATTTAATGGAGGGGGGGGAGGGAAACGATCCTGGATGTGGACAAGTGATTCATTTATTCATATAATGAAACATTTTCCAATCAAGAAAAGGCTTTATTGCTCTCACAGCCTTAACTTTAACTCACCAGGGAATTAGCAAGCAGGCACAGTTATACGAAGGCTGTAATTTTCTTTTAGTGTTGCCTATCAAAACAGGAATCCTATCTTCAGATAAGGTCTTGGTTTTGCTTTTTTTTTTTTTTTTTTTTTTTTTTTTTTTTTTTTTTTCTGTCTAACTTGNTTTTTTTTTTTTTTTTTTTTTTTTTTTTTTTTTTTTTTTTTTTCCTGTCTATACTGTCCAGATGGGATTGCTTTTGAAACAGTCCGTTCCTTCAGGTGAAATGCACCTGGAACAGACAAGTGCTGACAGCTGGACAGGAAAACCACTCTGAGTTATGATACACTGCTGGTACATCTGATCAACAAGTCAATATTGTTATATTTGTTGCTACTGCCATCAACAGCAAGCATTGAAGCCCTAAATGAGGAAGATACGAGGCTGGAAGAAGGAATGAAAAGCTCAAATCATGAGCTGAAGTGTTATTAATCTAATTTCTGAAAGTTATTTTTCTGTCCCTTTTTCTAGCACGTTCTACATAGGCATGTCTTTCAAACTACAGTTCTGTTGCAAAAGGCAGACTGAAGGGACTGCCTTGGGAAGCAGTTTGGCTCGGCCTTGGGCAGGTGGCCCTGTGAGCCCTGGCCTGGGGACTCGGGGCAGAGCAGAGCTCCCTCTGCACTTGACAGAGCCCGTGTCTGTCCCATGTCCTTGTCTGTCCCACCCCGTGTCTGTCCCATGTCCTTGTCTGTCCCGTGTCCTTGTCTGTCCCACGCCATCAGGAGGGGCTTCCTGCTCAGTCCCATGCAGTTGAGTCCCGCACCTTTACCAACCTGTTTCCTACAAACTCTAGGAGGTAAATTACTTTTGACACCACCTCTTTTTCTCCCTCATTTTTTTCCCCTTCCTAATTAGGTGAAATCATCTAACAAGTTAAAAATTTTATGAGAAAATACAGAAAGCCAGAGAGTGAGATCACACGTCTTGTTTCCATAGCAAAGCAGAGTAAAAAGCATATTATACGTATTATTGGTTTCTCTTCAAGCAAGTTAAGACAGATACACTAATATGCATATGAAAAAAAGATGTCAGAGCTAAACATTCTAGTGAAGATTGGTTTTTGGATGGTACAGGTTTTGGTATTTTAAGCTTTATCTTGCTTACAAAGTCCACCTTCTTGACTAGCTTTTGATGCTGCCTGTTTTTATTCGCTTCTGCTGCTTGAAAAGCACAAGTGCCTTGGAAGCGCTGAAATAATTTTCTTTGCTAACATTCTATTTTAACCAAGGTTTAATACAATTTAAATCCATTTCATTATGAATTATTATCTATGCTTTGTCCAAAGGAAGAAGCAGCATGCTTTCATATCTATTTAATTCTGTTTTCCTAAATGGAATTAATGTTATTTAAAGAAATCCAGCTTGTCTTTTCTTCTGAATGTTTGTTTTAATGAGCATTACACTGGAAAGGATATATTCCTCTAAATTCCTGTTATGCCAGCCAAAGAGCTGAGTGCTGAATTGGAAGCAGTTCTAAGTGCATATTCGATGTTAGTGCATTTACTAAAGAAAATACTAAATACAGATAACGTGCTTTGGGCCACTACAAAGATATTTGCTATTTTAGTGTATTACTTCAGCTCTTCAGCTTCCTGTCAAGCCACTTAGACGTGGAGTGTCTAAAGGCACATAGCACAGGTACTGAACAAACTGTAAAAGCACATCAGCTTTCCTACATGCTTACTAGGAGTATTAGTAGGACTTTGCCCAGGATAAAAATTATCAAAAACTTGTCCCATGGACTTGAGTAGAAATCAACTTCTGTTAATTAGTGGATTTAGGTTCTGCAAGGAGTGAAATCCATTACGGAGTCACACCAGAGCAAATAGAAGCACTGATTTAATTTCTAGCCATGGAATTTATCACAGTGAGGGCTCTGTCAGGCACCCAGTTAGTAGGAACCACTTGGTTTACAGAGATTGCAGAGCATCCACAAGCACACCCAGTGTGCTAAGGCCAAACCAGTATTGCCCACCCTTTGGAGAATCACTGTAATAAGCTTAACGCTATCTTTATTTATATCATGTATACCTGATATGGTTTGGGGTTCTTTAGCAAATATTTTTTTTTCTTAATTGGTTAATGTGGATTATGCAGAATTTTTCTGAAGAAAGCAACTGCTGCTTTGGGTCCTGTTTTCTGGCCTGAAAGATCGTGCCATTTTTCGGTGGGATTTTCTGGTGCATACTTATCTGGGATATCTCTCTTTTCTTTTCTGAGGGAGGCCCAGCATATCTTCTAAAAAAGAAAATTGATCTAAACAGCAAGACCAAACTTGTTCTTAAAGAAGAATGTCTGTTAAGCTTTTCAACTGCATTTCCAGAAAATAGAGATTGACAGACTGCCCAGAAAATCCAGAGATAGTTTAACATGCTGGCAGTGAATAACCTTTTATATATTCCCAGACTAGTGAGGTCTGCAGGATTCTATGCTGTAACATTACATTTCTGAAACTAAAGCAAAACCACCACTATTTCAAAATGTGGAAGAACCATGTAGAAGGATGCATGAAGAGCCATTTTAAATAGTGTACTTACATTTAAATGAAAATTTGCTGGAAAGCGTTAACGTAGGAGTCTTACAATTTAAGCAAAGAAGGGAGTATAAATGCATAATTACTATGAGATGAGTAATAATATTACTATTTTGATATACTGTCTTCTCAGTTACTGAAAAACATTCTCCTTTTTGAGGGGAGATTTTGCGTATTCTTGGGCTCTGTGTTCAGAAGAAGAAAAACACCCTGTAGTGTGTAAAATGATAGAAGTGCAGTGTGTTGTACTAAGGGCAGATGCTGCATTTTTAGAGGCCTCTAAGCTGCTACTGGAGTTTACTGTTTTTAGTTGCTGTAACCTTGGTGGGTGAGGTGAGCTGTGCTGATGACCAGTGCAATGAGAGGGGGTTTATTTAACCTTCATCTGACCTGCACTGACATCATTGCCTAAAGGGCTTTTCTTTTATTAAATGTAAATCTGGGAATATTTTAGATTTGTTTATTATGATAAAGGGACCTTTGCAGGAATACGGTAGCAGAATTTGGATGTGTCTTTTAAAAAGCAAACGGACTTTATTAGTATTCTATTACTAAATATAGGAAAACATAAAATTTATTTTTTATTGCATTGCATTTTAAAAATCTTTAATTATTTTCCATTTCTGGTTTTTTTTTTTTGTTTTTTTTTGTTTTTTTTTTTTTTGTCAAGCGGAAGAATGCTGCTTGTCTTAGTAACAAGGTTTTTTGTATAGTTTTAACATTGTTTTATATTGTACTTTCAGGTCGTAGTGTAAAATGTAAGTATAACTGCCTGAAGCATCTGACATCAATAAATGCTTCAGCACTGGCTTTCTTGCTGCATTTAGTGTCCTTATGATCAGATTATAAAAATTATCATAAAGTATAATGATTTTAGATTTAATATTTGTTGCCAAGTTCTACAAGCACATAATGGGTTTTATATTTGCAAGTAGATCCATTGATGCTCATGGTCTACCTCTGTGAGTAAATGGCACAGAAAGTAATAGTCTGTGCTAATTGTATATTGCATGGATGGATGTCTTGATAGCAGGAAGCATATGTAGGATGAAGGCAGTACAGAAAAACGACTTACTCAAACGGCTCTAAAATATGTTTTATGTATGTGCCCCCTTCCGTGTTTGTGCTAGCATTTCAGATTGTGTTACATGAGGAAGAGGAGATAAAACTATTCCGAGAGAGAAATTCTTGGCTTGTCCACCCATTATAAGGGCACTTAATTGTATAGGAGTTCCTAATGATGGCGAAGACACACTTAAAAATTGTCTGACCTTTTGCTGTGGTTAACTGGTGTAATCTTTATTCATCAATGTTGTTTTTGTAGAAGAATATGTACAGTTGCTCCTTTTGCTTTTTTGTTTTGTTTTGTTTGTTTGTTTGTTTGTTATGTTTGGGTTAATATTTTAAATGAAACTCAAGAATACTGGATACTTTTCCATTCATAATTCATTTTTTTCTCAGGAATACTAAATTTTTTACATTTTTAACACAGGATATACTTTGTCTGTGTGCCTCTGTAGACAAACTATACCTGAAATCCACAGACATAGTATGTTAAATTGAATATGCAGTTCCTTTTGATAGTAGGAGCTGAAAAAATCCTTTTGTGCGAGGTGTTCCAAATTTCTGCCGTTCCTGAATGAGTCTCAATCTACTCCTTTGGCTTTCAAAACCTAACTGTGCTAAAGCTCTGTGTTTCTATAATCTCTGCCTCCTTGCTTTCATTTGAAGTATAAAGAAATGGAGCTGTATGAATGTTAGCTCTGCTTATGGCTCCTTCTTTCAGTCAGGGAGACAATTCATCCATGTCCCGGTGACTTTAAGGTAACCCCTGTAAGTGTACATGAGGATGTTGGCAGTGGTAGAGGAGATTCCCTGGTCGTTCCTTCTGAGCTCAGACCAGTCCACATGGTTGGGAATGTTTAATTCTTTTTGTTTTCTCAGTTTATCCTAGTATAATAATCCTGATGTTTTCTCGGTGTATAAAAGATGTGTGGGGGAGACTAGTTGGGAAGCAAAATGATTTTTTTTTCATCTGTTGCCTGAGCAACCCATACATGTGAGAAGCCCAGGGGGACCACATAACTTTCAGTTGTTGGATACAGCACTCGGCGAGTTTTATGAGGGATCTTGACGATGGAGGGAAAGCTGGCTTTTGTGTTCTCCCTTGTCAGGGATCTTGATGTCTCTCTCAGGAGTTAGGTAGTTTTGTTCTCTTCCAGCAGAAAGTACAATTAGTGCAAGGTGCTGTTGGAGCAATTTTCTTGTTAAATTTGAATTAGGTAATTCATTGAGGAAACCTGAGAGGAAGTTGACACTGAAACCAGATTCGCCTATGTGCTGCACTTTCAGTTGGAAAAGCAGTGGGAAATGTTTGCCTTTTACAGATTTCAGTGCTGTTTCATATCGCTTCTGTTTTAACCATCTTTTGAATGAGCTTCGGTCGGATTTTCCTGTTTGCCGCTGATCCTGTTCATGTGACTAGATCTGCCTTCCGCAGTATTTCTCCATTGAGCTACCCTGGTTCATTTCGCTTAGGCTCGTGAATTGCCTCTTACTGCAAAATGTCACTTTAAGAATTAAGTGGCTATTTATTCTGCAGCATTGTAGCATTTGCCGTTAAAAGTCTATTGGAAAAGTCTGGGTTTCTGGCTGAGGACTGATCGTGCTTTTTAGCGGCTTAAGATAAATATGCTTTTAGTAAACAAAACTGAACAGTTTGTTGCTTACGTTTTTGCATCATTTAATTTGCAACAGATGAAACTGGCATGCGTGAAGAGTGAAGCATGGAAAGTACTAGAGGGCAAACGGGTGGTTTGTGATGTGGATTATTACCCATAAAGATGGATAGGGTCCACAAAACATCACTTCATGTATTAATGCACCAGCTGGGGGAAAAAAAAATCTATCAGCATACTATATCATGCATAAACTGATTGGTTTAGGCCTTCAATTCAAATCCTGCTCAGTAATCTTCCCTATCTTTATGCTAGTCTGAAGATCTAAATATGTGTATAGATCTTCCTATATATAAAAAGCATCTGTACATTTTATAAATTCATAATACGAAAGGCTGGAAGTCATCCATGTGTAAACTGTCTTGAAGGATTTATGATACAATGTTTTGTTCTGCAGTGTAAACTGAGTGCCGACAGAAAAACAGTCAGAAGTACATCTAACCAGCAGTCTTTCCTTTACCAGTTACAAAGTAATCTAATAATGTAGCAATTATTTTATGCTTTATATGTAACAATTATTTTGCTGTACAAATTATTTCAAATTTCACGCTGATAAATCAACAAAGTCCTGACTCAGTCCTGAGAACAATTCCTGTTATGATATTTAGTCTTATCTCTTTGATGCATTATTTTCTAGCTCTTAGATTTGTCGTGGATCCATTTTAACTGTATTTCTATGTTGCCTTCTTTTTACAAAAGATTTTTTGAAGTATGAAGAGAGACTTTTGAATATTTGCTGTTAAAAATGCATCATCATGTTAATAATATTTGTAACAGACTCAGTGATTCTGACTTTATTTACCTCAGAGCTTCATCTGTTTTGATTCTTTTTATTCCCTTTTTTATATGGCTGATTAAAAATAAAATAGAAAAATCTAGTGACTGGGAAAAACTAGTAAAAAACATCTTTGGTCAAGGTATGAATGATTATGACATACTCAAAATTAATTCTCTTGATCCTCTTTTCATCTGGAGTAAGGGATAAGGTTGTAACAGAGGAAAAAAAAGGTGCCTGTAGAAGCATTCAAGGATGTTAAGCAACAATAAAACTCTGTAACCATTTAAATGACAGCAGCTGACTATTTGAATTAACTTTGTGTTTGGCTTAATTTTGGGGCCTAATTATTCCTAACTTACGTGAGTAGATTTCAATTATACAATACTGCAGGGATTTGTAGCTAAGGCAACTAAAGGAATCATTTTACATAAAGTACTTTTGTTCAACTGATTAGGCAGGTAAAAATGGAATGGTAGAAAATGGGAACTCTCGTCTGATAAGGGCCAGTGAATTGTTACCAATGGCACTATGAAGAAATAACACAAGGAAATCTCATTATTGAAAATTTTGAGAATTTTTGGCAACATGTTTGTATCTTGATAGGGTGGTGTTAGTTAACTGTTCCAAGCAATTGTCCGGAGTTTTAACAATATTTCTAGCAGTAAAAAGACAGTGCATATTTTTGTGATACCTTGGTTTGGCCTGTATGAGATAGATATTTCTAGAAGCTTGTTAACTAAAAATTTTGTTCTTAGAAGGACTTTTTTAATATGTATTTATTTATGCCAGTTAAGCATTTAAATAGGCAAAAGATGATATCTTCATTGTGTGATATTTCATGTTTTAGACATAAAATAATTTTTAGACATACAATTCATCTCCAACATCCCACTTATTTAGAATTACTGTTCCATGAAAATAGTTCTCAATTATGCTACATTCTTAAGATAACCTGGGGGAATTAAAAGTGAGGCGAGTATTGGAATAAAAGCCTCTGGAATCAATTCCCTTTTTAATGCCCACACACATATATACCCTTCATTGGGAATTAATTTTTCAACAAATTACCTGCATATTTAAAGCTTAAACCTGGGTAGTTTTATGCATATATAGATAGATATAAAGATATATATTTTGACACTGTGAACACATATGCTCAGTTAAAATTTCCTTTTTATTGTTTGAGCATTTATAAACTCATGCCTCCTAAATTAGATTTGCAGCATAAGTAGGTGTCTCCTTTTGATGATAGTAGACTAACTTCCCTAGATTTAGAATGCTTAATTTTGTTTTCCCTCCATTTTTCAAGCTCAACTTTTTTTAGTTTCCTCAACCAAAATATTGAAGGTTACAAGAGTGCTTATTCTGCTGACAGCACAATAGCATGTCTGCAACCTAAACTATTAAGTCTGTTTTTAGAGCTGTCAGCTTTGCCCGTGTCACTTGAATATACACCTAGACCTTACAGTCAGATACTTTAGTAGAAGCACTGCAGTTGTTCTCCGTGTTTGTTGTGTTTAGGAGGTCAGAACTTGGAGTGCCTGTGATGAGGTTAATGGAAGGCTTTGATGCTGTTTAAAGGGAGGAGAAAACCCCACTCAAAGCATATGGTTAAAATGTATAACAGCAATTTCTAAATTAGATCCCAAATAAATGCTTAAAACAATAAAATCAGGCAATAATAAATGCCCATGCATCTCTTTCCTCCCTCTTGACAAATTTCAGTTTTTTGTGGAAAATTTGTATTTTTGATCATATGTCTGCCGTTAACATATTAGCATATTAATGTTACACACTTTCAATTAGTACTGCTGACAAGTTATTTAGAAAAGTCTCTGGAGCATGGGGAGATGTGTACAGCTTCTCTGTGTCTGGTGTTTGCTTTCCAAAGTGAAAGTATGAAGATTTAATTATCAGAAGATGTTTGCAGTAGGCAGTGTGCCTTGGAAAGCCCGTCAAGGGCGAGGCTGCAGGTGCCCTCCGTGAGCTGGGCAGAGGATGCTCCTGCCTTGGGAGTGACACCACAGAGGGAACGTGCACACCTCGGGTGAGCCTCACCACTCTGAGCTGCAGGATTTCCATCTGATGGTGGGAGGAAGTGTTGACTCCTGCTGTCACTCCATCGGCTCCCTTGTGGTCTCTCTGGCACCCCTGTGGTGGACTGATGCAGGGGGCAGGACCGGCAGGAGACAGCCTTTCTTTCTCTTTTAGGAAGAACTTTTCCCCCAGCCTCTTCCCTGAACCGTGTCACCCCGGCATTTGCCAACTGGGAGAGGTGTAGGTCGTGGTGGAGCTGTCAGAGTGTTTCACCCTTAAATAGATGAAAAACTAGTGAGACCTGTGCATCCACTGAAGCTTGGGAAACCGTTGTGCCAACTGAATGGGCATGTTCTTTTCAAGACTGAAAACTGATCTAAAACGTGCCATTCTTTGTTAGAATACAGTGCCAGTTTGACACTTAACGCGATTAATGTTCCTTTGTGGGACCCTGGCATTTAAAGTCAGAGCATCTAGAGCCTGATACTCCTTGGTTTAGTTATGAAGATGGTGAAGGGTATCCCGAATTGTCTGCAAGGGTTCACAAGTGCAGATACGAAGTCAGCCTAAGTGTCTTTATAAGGGTGTGGTTGGGTGGATCCAGAGTTGCGTCTGATTTCTGTCCTGAGGAGGGAAACGATTTTTCCAAAGGGTTCATTTCCCAGATAAACTAGCCCTTTCAAGACTACTTTAGGGATTTTAAGAGTCCATGTACTTTTACTGGAACAGCAATTGCCTTATTATGTCTCAGTCCTTCAGATTTTTTTCTTTCACTGGTAGTCAGTACTGGAAGTCTCAGGGGAAGATGCCAAAATACTTAAATGCACAAAGTAGCCTGCTTAGAGTGTACATTTCTTAATTATCCACTGTCACTGAGTACCAGTAGATATTTCTTGACTCATTGCTTTGGATATAAAAAAAAGTATTTAAGTTTTAATTTTGGGTTTTGGAGTGCATTACTGTGGCCGTGAATCTCCTTGTCTTTTGTCAACTTTCCTTTTTAAAGACAATATCACAGAGCATATTTCTCCATCTCTCACTTCTCAATGCATTTTAAGATCATTTAAGGAGTACAGTAAATAATACTGCTGCCTTTTAAATTCTGCCATCCTGTTCTCTCCCTCCACCCTCTCCATCACCCTTTTCTGATGCTCGACGCCACCTCACAGACCTCAGCTGTGCAGAGGAAATCATCCTGCTTCTCTGCATTGTCTTCCTTAGCCTCAGTCGGTCACCTAATTCAGCAAACTCATCACTTCTCACACAAAAGACGCTTCCTACTTTTGTTGTACATAAGGAATTTCTGGTGAAATCATTGGAAAGCATTTTGGGAAAGACACCTGTGAGTTTAAGATGTGTACAGAACACAGGCATGGAAAAGCATACCAAAGAGTCAAGAGACAAAACCAGTCATACTTTGCCAGTTTGGTTAATTTTTTTTATATTGGTACAAGTCATAGTGCCAGATACTTTAATTTTGCAGCACAGCTATAAATTTTGCTATATCTAATTGCAGCAAACTTTTTCTGCTCAGCATTTTTTTATTCTTGCTGAGCAAGTAGTGTATTTATAGGAAAATACTTTTTTATGTAAATTTGTTTTACAATGTTTAAGGGCTTCTAATTTTCCCTTTAAACTCGAGCTTAATTTTTTACATATATTTTTTAATGGAAAGATTTTATGGCCAACACATGCCCCATGAGAAAAAGAAGAAGCTACAGATGGTCCAGAGTAGAGGGTCTGTTTCATACATAAAAACTTCATGTCAGCATTTCAACAGAGCAGTTTCGTAGTGTATCTCTGTTATCACTGACACTTTCACATTGACAAGCATATGGGATGTAGTGCTGAATGTGTAAATTGAAATGATCACATCTAGCATTTCCCTGTACCAGGTGCCAGCTTGCTGCTGCAGCTCTGCACTTAATGTTGAAGGAGGAGTGCTAGGAATAGTTTCATTTGCTAATTACCTCATCTCCAGTACACAGTCCTTGGGCAAACAGCTTACCCAGGTGTTTTTGAGAACACCTATCTGGACAGTGCAGGACTGCAGGTGGTCCTGTGGTGACAATAAAGAGTGCAGAACATGTAAGAAATCGCCATCCATCTGTGCATGAGGGTTTTTTTCTCTCTTTTTTTTTAAGTCTTCAGTGAAGAACAGGAGATAAATTTGTGAGAATTTTTCTCTCCTTTTAACGTTTGTGTGAAAAGCAGAAGACTGCTATTCCACAGCCCAAGAAAAATGTGTGCATGTGTGTGTTATGTTTGAGGGGTTTGTGATAACAAACCTGATTGTCCTGTCTTGTGATTTCAGTGGCAAGAAAAGAATGTACATGCCAGTGAAAGTTTTGCAGGGACCTGCAAGTTAAAATAAATAAAACGTGGTGGTTTAAGGAAGAGGTAGAATCTAAATTGCTTTCAGTACTCCTTTTCCAGGATCCAGTTTAACAGGATTATGTAATTTTACTAATAACACTTTGATCTGTCATTTATACAAAAAGGCAGGCTTTCCAAAGCATTTGCCTTACATGTTCTTTTTGGGCTAGACTTAATCACTTGCAGAACTGATAATATTTTCTCATTCTTTAAAAATTCACATTAGAGTCTTACGCTTAATAGGACTGTGGTTTGAGTACAGAATATTAAAAGGAACCATTTAATTCATAATCCAGTAATTCAGACAGCTAAATTATCCCTCTCTTTACCTGATATTTATTAAAATGAATCCAAAGAAACTTCAGAAATGTTGCTCTCATCCAATTGCCCTTTTAGGTTTCTTTATTGCTGTATACAACATTCCTTACTATGAATAAGTGCAACATCTGTTTGTTTATGATTTTTTCCTTGCATTTTTCCACCCTTCTTAAGTTTTCATTCTTAACCATTCTATACAGGCCAAAATTCATGGTGTTTACTCATGAATCTGAGTGAACTGAGCATCTCAGGTATATATATTTGCCCAAGACAATTTTATTAGTAGTTGCACCTTTACACTTGTTTTATTTCTTGCCTCTAGTTTTCAATATTTACTAGCACTCAGAAGGTGTTACATAGGAACTTGTTAATTAAAGAAAAAACACCCCACACCTAACAAACAAAGCCAAGAAAAAAAGCCCCCCCCGAAACCAGCCCAAAGGGAAAAAGAACCCCCAACCTGTAGTCCCAAATGAAACGAGGCTGGAGAAATACCTGACCATGCAGTTACTCCATGCAAATCAGGCTGCCTTAAAACTCGGTGTGTGGCTTTTTGTGTCATGGAGTGACATGTCTCTTTGCATGTCTGAACTGCTGCCAGTGCATGTTCTGTTCAGTTTGCTTCGTGGGCTTGGGGTTACAGCGTCCCAGTTTCAGTGGGGTCAGTCTCAGGGGTTCCCTGCCCTGCTCTGGAATGGGAGTGTTCCTCCTGCAGCCCAGCCAGGACTGCTGGATCCCCCATCCCCGGTGGCCCTGTGCTGACAGGAGCTGGGGCTTGGCCCCAGTCCAGCACCAGCCTGGGTTGATTCCGAGCCCTGCGAGTGGCTCGGCATTGATGGGGACATGCAGTGCTGCTTTATGATGGATCAAATTAACTCTGAAACTATTTCCTCAATCTCCCGACAGAGTTCTTGTTTTTACAAAGCTTCAGTTGTCTGTCCTAAGAGCAGGTATTTTTAAAAGTGTTGATAATGCTTAGAGATGGAGGCAGCTGCTTCATTGTAGGTGCAGGCTGGGGGTTCTTAGGTGTTACTGGAAGTGTGTTAATGGATGCCATTAGCCATTGTACCTGTATTTTAGGTGCCTAAAACACAGTTATGAGACTGTGAGAGTGGTATTTCCCAGCTCTTGTTTCTGCTGAAGTTCATTAACCTGAAGAAAATGGGTAAATAACAAAGACCAAAAAGCATCTTGAGCCTAGGAATTTATTCCGGGCCTCTGAAGAACTCATTTACCTTGTTCAAGGGGTCAGTTCTTTCTATGACTCCTAGACCAGGAAAAACAGGTTTTTTCAGAGAATACCTCCAGGCCAGGTAAGGCCCCAGACCTTTTAACTCTGATTTTCATTGTAATGGCTTTCCCAGTCCAGGCATGAATAGACACCTGGGAAGCAATTTCTTGTCTTTCTGATATTTTGTTGTAGCAGTTTCATAAGTTTTGCTATGAGATTGATCATGTAGAAACAAACTGAATTCAGAGAAAACTGGACACTTTCACAAAACCACAATTTTTTCACTCCTTTCCAAAACTCACAATACAAAAACATGTCTCTAAATTAAAAAAATGGGAAATATTCATGGTGAAATACTTTATATTGGAGAAAGATTAAGTGATTTTAAGAGTAATGTTTATGACATCATACTTTAAGAACAATAGTTCCTAAGATTAAGAAAAGGATTAAATAAAAATTCTAATCTTATCATATTAAGCAAATTCAATTTCTATATCCTTTAATTTAAATTTACTGCTTGCCTTTAGTACTATGCTGTGTTATGTCTTATAACTCCAGTATATTGATTATTTAAAGGATGGTTTGGTTTTTTTCAATTTTTGCACTGCAATGTGTGTTTCTTTTGGCATTTTATTTCCTTTTTGCTCTTCAGCTTTATATCATTAAGACTATTTTGAAGGTTATGTAGGAGGAGATAGAGGTTAAGCTACAGAAATAAACTCTTCCATTGTTTTCATCGTACATCATTCATCAATTTCCTATGGTCAACGTAATCTCCTTTGTTCTGTCAAGAGTCAAAAAGTATTTAAGCACATTATTGTGCAGGTCAGTTCTATTTCAAGATATAGCTGTCACTATTCTCATGCATTTTCTTATGATTTCATTATTCAGATGGTGAGCAGTTGGTACCACAGGGATGGCACTCTCTGTGCTCAGGTTGTGCTGTTCCCTGCAGAGGAGGCTGGATCCGTGCAGAAGGCAATAGATCAGCTATTCTGAGAAACACAGACTGTATTCTTTCACCTTTTAACATGGCATATTTTCTGTTACTGAATCTTAGTGGATCTGAATCTGAACAAAGGAATTGGTTATTACAACTGTAGCAGAATCGCAGATTTGTTTTGTTTACTGCTTTCACTTAAGTTTCAGCTGGAGGAAACTGCATTTTGTAGTGACAAGACTTCCCAACTCGTACAAAACAGTAATGGACAGGCAGTGTAGTGCTAGTCAAAGCACTAAAAAAGAGGCATTAGGCAATATGTAAGCTATGTATATGCTGACTATTTCTAAATATATGAGATTTATAATCTGAAGTTCTACATTATAATAAATCTTGAATCTCATTTGAATGAAACATGATGCCCAGGTTCAAGAAGTGTGGTGTCCTACTGGTATCCTACTTAATTGCATTTTTTTTAAAAATAAATTTTTACTCCAGAAAGCAGAAGGGGGAAATATAAATTTCCATAGCTGAATTTGATATGACTAGTTTTGGAAATTGTGAAAGGCAGAGATGCCTAATAGGAGAGTTTCGATGGAAGGGAGAGGAAGGTAGCCCTAAGCAAGAGCTGTGAGCAGCCCTGGAGGGACTCCATCTTTAACAAAGGAACAGAGAAATGCTGTAGCTGCGAATAACTCTCTGAAGCAAGTTAGCTATGGGTAAAGGAGGAGCTCAAAAACCTGCAAGTGAACCAAGACAAGTGCAAGAGCTAGGAAGGGTTTGCTTGGGAAGAAAGTTCTACTTTTTTGCTTTTATATTTTACTTAATTCTTTTCAGTTTTCTAATCAGGGAAGTGACCCTTTCACACCTCTCGATTTTTAACCTACCTAACCCATACACGGCGTGTTCAGGACACGGGACCGACCGCATTGGGATGCATTTCCTGCTCAATTGCAAGCAGCAGCCCGGCAAGTGGGATTATGAGTGTCAGACCAGAGAAAAGTGTTCCCCTGGCTGATGCCTCACAGGCAGCAAGGTGCCCCGTTTGGCAAGAGGCAGATTGCAACGAGGCAAGAAGTTTCTGCAGGGTGGGAGGAAGGGAACGCTTTTAATGCAGGAGAAGCTGCAGCCTCTCGGGCCAAATAATTATGTGCGAGACACTTTTGTAACGAGTAACATGCAGTTTCTCACGTGGAACATCAAAATAGTGAAAAACAAATATTACAGCTTTTCTAGTCCATTTTTGGGGAAGTTTGGAATATTTGGAAGGTGTCTGAGGGAGAAAACCCTTTGTTCGCCTACTCCAGCTTTCTCCACAGCTTGAGTGGGGTTGATGCAAAACAAACAAAACCACTTAGCCATATGAACACAATATACTTTTTAACAAAGAGTAAAAACAACTGAATTAGCACTACAAATAAAAGAGGTCTGTAGTGTTTTTCACATTGTTGATGCTCTAAAGGTGTTAGAAATGGTGACATGTATCTTGCATGGGTTTCTGAACGTGGTTGTTAGCTATAATAATCTCATGAAAGATCAGAACCCTCTCAATTCCTCATTGTCTGCAGGATTTCCATTTTCTCTCTGATTTCCCCTTCAGCTGTTTTTCTATATTTCTGGCTTGTCTACAATTTAGAAAAGAAAAAAAAAGAAAAAAAAAATTAAAACTCATGTCTATTTTCTTTTGCAGTGTTTCCCTTTGGGGCAATTCTTAATCTCCCAGAAACATCAAAACATTCAAGTTAATGTTGGTTTAGTGGCCAGTCCAGATAAGAGAGCATTCTTTAGTGCATATTCTTGTATCTTTTTTTCCTCTTTCACCCAGTAGGATTGTGGATTTCTAGAAAGGTTTGGAGTTTAGGCTGCAGATGTGTTCAGCTGCTAGTCTCTGCCTCCCACCAGCCTACCCTATTTCCTTGCCAATTCAAACAGCACTTTCCAGATTTCTTAATGAAATTTAGTTACCTTACTCAGCCTAAAGTGAGTACTAGAGGGATGTATTAATTTAACCTAGAAACCTGATCTGTGAGTTATCTCAGTTCTATCAGCCTAGGTGCTTGTTCGGACTTGGATTCAACTTGCAGCAGTGAAAATTTCTTGCTGGAAATTTTAACTGCAATTTCCAGGCATAGCTAGCATTATCGAAATATGAAAGAATTAAGTTATCTCATTACTCTTCACTTTGCCGCAGTGAGAAGTGTGTCAGCACCTTCCCAAAATGAGTAGAAGTCTTTAATATTGGGTTTATTTTTTTTATTGGTTAAATTTAATCTCTTCCCCAGGTGCTTATTAGTTTTTGCCTTCTTTACCTCTCTAAGACTCCTACTGAAATAAATAAGAAGCCATGCTGTACATCTGGGGACAGTGCCTGGCCCTTTGGAAGTGTTTTGCTGTAGGGTCTCTGCTGCTGTGGTACAAGTCCTATAATTTGAAATACATATTCTGCATTTTAAACTGTAAGAGAAGTGGAAAAAAAACCCAAAAAACAAAAAAAACCCATGACTATGAAGTTGTTTTTTTTTTCATCTGCATGGAAAATGTGGTTCTCTTGTTAACATTGTTAATGCAGTGAGTAAGAAAAAAACCTGGCTGAAACAAAGATATGTATCAGTAAAATTCAAAATAATTGGCATCAAGTTAGTAAAAAAAAGTCACTGAGATGTAGCTTATTTTTAAAATTAAGTCTTTGAAGTTTTTTTAAAAGTGTGGTTTTTATTTTGACATAATTATATACATGTTACCAGCATTTCAGTGAAGACGACATTTCCTGAAACAAAACACATCATTTATAAAGGCTGTTGAAAACTCAGCTCTCAAATTATTCTGACTTCAGTGATATGAATTACACATATAAGCAGAGCCTTTAACATAAAATGACTGCGGCACCGGCATCATCTTTCATCTCCTTTGCCTGCCCTGTCTCACACTTATTCCATCGCTTTAAAAGGTCATATCTGTTAGTGTAAATGGTCTTGTACCCCAGTACAAGTAATAGAAAGGAAAGGCAAAGGAATCTCTGTTATGGAGGATTATCAGTGTGTTGCTTTGTCTATACTTCGGTAATTATTAATTAAATTACTAAATCCTTCAACTACTCAGTGTAATAAAAATCTGAGATTATACTCATTTGCGATTGAAATAAGCCAGTGTGACCACTTAAAAAGCATGTTACCCATCTCTCCATCCCTGGGACCTGTTTCCTGCTTCAGGTTGCCCCTCCCTACAGAAATGT
>VYZR01014730.1:44193-72874 GCA_013400675.1 Oxylabes madagascariensis
TAAATGAAATACTGAAATACTGACAATTATAACTACAATAACTGAAGTAACTGGAATAAAGGTACTTTTGTATTGGAAAGTAAATTCAAAGAAACTACATAATGAGGTTTGACTATTTTGAATCCAGTGAATAGTTTAAAAAATTACTTTAAAAGGTAGCAGTTGGAATAAGCAACAAATTGCCACTTGGCTGGATGTAAATGCAGACTGCAAGATCTGTAATATTTTTTACTCTGTATTTGTGAAGTCCTTACCCTATTAGAAGAAGTAATATGGATCTAACATCTCCTGTAGAAGAACAACATCAGGGTGAGCTTGTGGATATGTCCCTGTCCACCTTTATCAGAGTCCGATGCCTCACACAGATGGACACAACTATTCTTAATTGTAAAAAGAAACTCTGAAGACAGACTATGAAATGTATTTTTAGGCTCTACAACCTTCGGTTAGTAGCATTAAAATGTGTTCTATCTTCAGTCAAAAAGATCTTTTCCTCTTCATTTTCAACCTCTTCAATCCAGTCTGTGTATAAAAGATGCCACTTTTTAACATTCTTGTGGAGTTCATAACTATAAATAAAAACCTAATTTATGTGGATTCTCATCAGCATATGATTTGAACCTATTAGAGTCCTCACACCCCTTCATCTATCCACATCCATTTTTACCTGTAGCTGTTAATTTGTAAAATGATAATTAAGATTTTGTAAATTACTTTTTTTAAGTTGTAATAAGTGTATTGTATCACTGTGATGAACATGTTCAATTTGTGCTTGTATGGCACAATTTCTTCTTAGGCATCCTGTAATCTCTACTTCATTATCCAAACAAGATTTCAACTTCCTTTTCAAGTACATCCTCATGATTAATTGGGCTATTAGCTAGCAGGCACCTCATGTGCCTGAAAGGGTAATGGAGCACTGATGTTTTGGGATGTGTGTTTTGTTGTCCAGAGACCAGAAGAGGCACCCCCAGGATTATGTCTATAACAGACTTGAGATACCCTGTTCATACTTTAATAAGCAATTGGAATGGGTAATCTGGTAATGCATCATTGTAAGTAGCGAGTAGTAATTGCTAGAAAATAAACTGAGATCGTACAAAACAACAGCATGCACGCACTTGTGGGTTTTCCCTGTAGGTCTGGAGCCAGGAGTTGAGGCAATCACATTTGTACAAGTACGTTTCTACTGAGAAAAACAGAATAAAATAAAACGTGTGACTAAGCTTTCTAAAAGTAGTGTTCTTTCAAGACTGATAGCCTCTGGCTAAATTCACATATCTCGTGGAAAATAATGTAGAATAGCAATTTTCTCATACATATTTTTCCCTATTTTAGGAATAGCTGGAATGCCCATGCACACTTTAAAAAAAATAAATACTGCTAGAGTGTATCAATAAGTATTGATGAACCACTGATTAGTACCTTTCAAAATACTTACAGCATTTGAATGATGCAGCTGTAGCTACAAGCTACACGAAAATACTTAATATGTTAAATGGCTAGAGAGAGGTATTTCTGATGGTCTTTCTTATTTTTTTGTCTTTTGATTTTTTTTTAACTTTATCATTACAAATGGTGGGCTCTGATATTCCACTGAAAGATCCTTAATCTGATACATTACCAAAACAGCGCTGAGGCTGTCAAACACTCGTTCCCCAGGAAGAAACCTTTTCATGTCCTGGACCGACCACTTGGATTGTTCGTTTCATACCGAAGTTCAGGGATTTGTATCATACATGGCATTTGTCACAGTGTGTATCCAGGGTGGACTTTAAATTTCAGAACTGGTCAGAAGGAAGTGCTTTTTGTATTCAGAAAGCAAGGAGTGTTTCTCTTTGCTTTAGAATATGCTGCTTTCAAATGTACCCAGCTTCTTGGAGCTTTGTCTTATGTTCTGCTTGCCATGTTTGCGGGCAGAGTTGCTAGTGAGCTTGTTCCTGCTGTAGGTACTTAAACACAAATCATCTCTTCACCCTCAATTGGGTTGGTTTTGTACCCCACATAACTGAAATTTGCAGATTCTGAGCCATTTCTGTAATGTTGCAATAGATGTTTTTTCTCCTCAGAGGAGCTGCAGGTTTCACATGTGAAACCTCCAGACCCTCCCTGCACCCCTGGGACCTCCCGCACACGACATGGGGCCTCAGAACCCAATGGGTTCCCAGCAGAGGACGCCCCTGAAACGCTCTTCCCCCTCATTCAAATCCTAACTCCTGGCTCAGTCTGTTCAGCCTCCTCTGATCAGGAGCTTCATTGTGGATCCAAGACAACTTCTTGAAACATTTTCTTGAACAAAAAAATAAATCAGTAACATTTACAGTGAGTAAATTGCTCCAGTCCCTGCTGTGTCCACATGTCCTCCCAGTCTTGCTCTTCCCAGGACAGCAGAAATGTGGCATTTCAATGGGCATATCCTTGCAAATGCAGACAAGGATTACTTTGCTGTTGACTGCACAGTTTTTATTCTTCTTGGTTTACACCAAGTTCAGCAGATGCCCGAGTACACTGTGGCATAAAACTGAGTGTGCCCAGAGCTGCCCAGGTGTGTAACTACTCACTATTAACATTGTGCTTCCTCGCCCTCCCTCAACCTTGAAGACAGGCAGTATAGTATTTTACAAGCTAATTGTGCTTGCTCTTGCTGAACTGTAAAACAATAAAGCATAAACACTGATTTTGAAATCTGAGCTAGAGAACAGGCAGTTTAAATACTGACTGACTTTGAAACTGGAGCCGAAGAACAAACAGTTTTGCCCAGGCACGCAACCTGGAGTGCTGCATTAATTCACCCGATCTGTTCCCGACTGCTCCCTCCCGAGGTGTCGGGGGCTCTTGTCTGTGTCATGCCAGCTGGTGAGGTACACTTGTTGGGTTGAGGATGGCTTGCAGCCAACCTGCATCGCTTCCAAACATGTTGAAGTGAGTAAAATTTGGATTTGAAGTATTTAGTTACTCCGAGCCAGCTCTTCAAGGTTTTCTTTTTCCCATCCCTGGTGGCAGCCCCTTTTGTTTTTTTGTGCTGGAAGAAGCAAAACTTGCGGGCTGCTGCTTTGAGACTTGAGCAAAAGTTTCTGATGAACACCAGATGAAGAAATACCATCTTTTGTAAATGTTTATGTTGCAGTTAAGAAATAATTTCTTCCTAAGCACCTGTAGTTTTAGACAGTAGAGTCTACCTAACAGTTTGGGGATTTTTTGATTTCTTAGTACTTATTTGTACTTTTGTTTTGACTCTTGGGCTCTCATTAGTTTTGGCAGATGTCTTGCTCTGAAACTGTGTGATGCCTTTCTGGAAATCTAATCATACAAATGGGACTGTACAGATCGATGGAGATTTTAAACTCTATTCAGTTTGGTTTTAGTTTTGGCCTCTTTTCTTTGGCATATATATGAATATAGCTGATCTTTGCATTTTTTCTTTTCAGTATCAGTTTTTATCAGTAAGTAACTGCTAATTGTGGAAGCAGAAATCTTTAGACATTTGCAATATTGGGCTGGGAGGTTTGGAGATTAGACATTCAGCTTTGGTCATGTTTAACATTAGATACATGGTCTCAATCTCGCAAAAGCACTGTGGTCTCTGTACCAGTGGCAGAACCCCCAAGTAGGATGTGAAGTTGCCAGGGGTCTGACCTGGAGCTGTGTGCTGCTAGTCCATGGAGAATGAGTTTTTCTGGGACTTCGTTCTCAGCACTGAGGACTGCTTGCAGGCATCTTCTTCCACCTGAGATCTGGAAGTGAACGCTTGTTCCTGCATTTAGCATCTTTCAGAGGTCAGCCTGCCAGGAGTGGGTCTTGTTTGGCTGCTGGTGCCATCTCCCACCTTCTAAACAAAAATACTCTCATGCAGGTGCACCCATGCAGAAACTGGAAATTTGGAGAGTGTCTTCTGTACTTGATAGGAGATGAACATTTATCTCTTCTCAGGCCACCCAAAGCTCCAGGTTGAAGGGGTCCACATGCCCATCCTGTCAGTAGTTTGCTCAGGGAAGGTACAAGAACCCCTGCAAGATGCAGTTCTAGAATAGCCTGGTGCTGATGTTAGATATGTATCCTCCAACCTCCATCAACTATAAATTGTCTTAAAGCACAAAGGCTTGCTGTCAGTGATCTCAGAGGAGAGTAAACACTTCTAACTAGGTCACTCAGCTCTGGTCATGCCTCTGATCCGATGCAGTAGTCTGTCTCTGCTCAGTTCTAGGCCAAGTTACTGCTGCAGTTGTAGCCAGAATTATTTCTTCTGTCCTAAAATGAATGAATCCTCAACTGCTTTTGGGTTACAATTTTGTAATAAGTTTCTGGGACAACCTGGTATTGAGCACTCAAAATTATTACTGTGCAGGTATTACTGTGCTACCTGGAAAATGCTAATTAGTCCAGATATACAATTTCCATGAAAAGCAAATGCTGAGTGGTTTATTAACCTTTTTTCTGAGGGAGGTGGAGAAGAAAATGTAGGCATCACCATTATTCCACCCGCCCAAAGAGATGGGCAGGGAAGAGATGGAATTGCCGCTTGTTATTCTCCCCAGTAAGGGTGCCGGTGCCATACACGGAGTTCATTATCAACTTCTTCCCACGGGGAAGCAGGAGAAAGGAAAAAAAACAAAAAAAAGTCATTAGTGTCTGCTTAGCAGAAGTGATGTCAGGAGAGCCAGGGCTGTTTAGATTCATCTCCTGTGCCTGGGCAGGGGTGGGCGGCGCAGCCCTGGGCGCCTGCAGGTGCTGGGCTTCCCTTGCGGCACTTCTCGGCTTGCATTTATTTAACGAGCGATATTCCAGCCCTACCGGTTTGCTTTCCCTAAGAGGAATGGTGAAAGCACTGACTTGGTCTGGAACAAAGAGTGGGAGGTGCTTCATTAGCTTTAGGCATCGCGCTGTCCTCGGCAGGTGTAGCAATAGTTTGGGGTTTCTTTTTAGTTTCCATTTATTCAGTTCAGTACAATTCTGTGACGATTTCGTTGAAAGTTAAAGTTATCTAGGAGCAGTGAAAGTGGAAATACATTTTTTTTTTCCTTTTTTTTTTTTTTTTTTCCTCTTCTGATCGGTTACTATTTTTTTTTGAAGCGAGAGGATGGGACTAACGTGGTTTTACAAATTTGTGTGTCCTGGTCACCAAACCCAAACAATTCAGTTTTTCATTCCAGAAAAAGTGCTTTTTAAATATGTCCGCTTGTAATGCAAACAAGTTGGGTAACTTAATTTACCTGGCAATAGTGCCCAAGATTTGAAGAACTGTGTGTTTAGTAGAATTCCAATCTACTTTTTTTTTCCCCAGAAAAGGTCCAACATAAATAAGAGTAAGATTTGATACTCATTTAATAATAAAAAAATAGTACTTATTTGCTCTTTTCAGTATAAGAAAAGAGGAAAAGTACAAAAACCTTCATTGAAATAGCATTAAGGTAGATCTACAAATTGAAAGGGAAGTGCAAATTCAGTTTAAAATCTATCTTTATCAGTATGTTTTGTTAACAATCACTGAGTTATCTTTTCTTTTATAATAAAAATACAGATAGAAGTAAATAAGGATAAATTGGTTGTCTAAATATAGGCTTCTTTCTGACAATTTAAACAATTGGACTTTGATTTAAATGGCAATTTAAGTGACTTTGAACAGTTTGATTTACATTAATCATTTCTGTTTCCGAAGATATGGATGGCTCTGCTCGCTTCCTGCTCCTTGCTCATGCAGTTATTCCTTGGATTAGAATTCAAATTATTGTTGTTGCATCAACAGCCTCCTCTCATCTCCGGTGCGTGCACAAGCGCAGCGGTGCTGCCTGTCGCACGTAGGGAGAGCTGTGGGGCCGGGAAACCAGAGCCCTCTGCGAGCTTTACTCAGGGCTTCCACCTAGAAGAACCTGCAGAGCAGCGGAGCTCCTGTCCCTCCCGGGAGTCTGAGGGATCTCTCACGCTATCCAGTCTCACCGCTCGCTGAGGAATTTCTGAGTAATCCTTGTCACCAGAAGGGATCTCTTTTATCTCGGTTGCTGCCTGTGTAACTCCTTGAAGGAGTTCGGTTTTCCTGTCAAGTGCCCTTGGGAATTTGCTAAGCCCGGTGGAAGTGACCTAAATATCTGCTTTTATCATACAATTAACATCATAAGGTAGCCTTGAAACATTCCTCATTGATTGGCAGCTATCTTGAATTCACCTTTTAACACCAAAAGCTATAAAAGACCAGTGAATGTACTCCTCCAGTAGACTGCCGATTTACAGCACGGAAAGGAAAGAAAAACACTGCTTGTGTCTACCAGTAACTGAGATAAAAGAAACCCCTTGGAGTTTATCTGTCTCAGGCTAATGGCATTTTTGTGCAGCCCCACGTCTGGGCATCAACTCTGCACACTGATGCTCAGTCCTAATGTTTTCCTTCCTAAAGCAAGTCCTGTATTTAAGGATTGGGACTCAGACTGGGGGATGCTATTCATATTTACATTCCTTTCCCCTCTCCAGATTTCTGTGAGTGTAACTTAATTAGTAAGTTGATCTTAACCTTTTCCTGCTGCTGCTTAATTTTTAGAAATGCTAACAACCTTTGGGAATGGTTAGGTGGAGCTATTCCTGTCTAGACAGTAAATACAGCTTAATGACTGTCCTGGTCTTTAAACAATCTTTAACTCATTGTGAAGTACAGGCTCCCTTATGCTTAGTAGCTCATGGGACACCTTCAGCATCCTTACCATTTTTCACACAGAAAAACCCCAATCGTGTAAACAAAGATGTGTATTTATTAGCAACAAAATCTTACTCAAATATTTAAATGTGAATCCTGCATGTCAGATTTTACTAATGCTCAGCTGAAGCCAGCCAGGGCAATAAACAAAGCCTCTGAATTTGCAATGGATTTGTGGGGACTGACCCCAGCTTTGGTTTTCAGGGATACTGGGACAGTGTATTATGCTTTCTCCACCTGCTGACCAAAATATGGGAGTTAATTTAGCATAATCTGCACAGTCTGCTGAGTTCTTACTGACCTCTGTGTTTCAGAAGTCATTGTTCTTTATGGAAGTTTGAAAGCAGACATCAAAGTAGTAATTCCGGTGGACACTGAATTACACACAAATTCTGAGGGAGTTGTCAAAATGTGAAAGCAAACATCACAGAGGAAAAGCAACCAAATGCTGGTTTCAGTTACTTTAATCTATTCTGGATTTGTATAACACATTTGTGATGTTGCTTACTGCTGGCTGTGTACTCTTTTGGGCATGAAGATGGCCTTGATTCTTGTCTCAGGCAGTGTTTCTTCTCACTTCATCAGAAACTGGTCCTGATTGACAACAGACATTTGTGTTTTTAAACTGACTGTTAGAAATAGTCACAATGCCACAAAGAAAAATAGAAGACATATGTCCCTAGGAGTGTGTAGTGAACGTAATCTATTCAGAGGAGTAGTTCCCAGTGGGCTAGCAGCAGGGAAACTTAAACACATGCATCGAAGGATTCAAGAGTCAGTCTTCATCTGTTTATCCCAAAAAATGTGTGTTTTAACAAAAAAAAAAAAACAAAACAAAAAACAAACAAAAAAAAAACCACACAACTATAAAAATCTTTCATAATCTGTTGCGGATTTTACTCAAACCTTTACAAATAAACTTCTGTAACTCACTTTGCTGAGCTCATAAATGGTCGTGTCTGCGACTGTCTGCTAAGGCTCAAGATAAAGGTATCTAGATTTATGTGCAAAACGTAGTTTTTAATGTAGATTAAATATGAACAAAGTGCATGCTGTACTTACTCATGTTCTATTACAGCCCACACAAAGAAAACAGGAAAGTTAAGACTCAAGGTCTATTCTATAATTCAGGGTTTTTACTGAAATTTGAAGGCAATTTAAGCCACCTACTTATTTCAAAGGTAGTATCGATAGACCACCTGCTGTTGACATGAACTAAGAAAGATGGAAGGATGTAAATGAGTTTTAGTGATTTGCCTGCCTTTGAATACAAATGAGGCTAACAACCTCCCATCCTGCGCTCTGGCAGTCAGCTACTGGAGTGTTTTCTTCGTACTTTATTGGAAAGTGAGTGTTGTCACCATGAATTATCATTAGACTTTGTTGTTGTTGATGACTGCTTGTTAGCACCGGATAATTCAAGTGTAATGCAGTTAGAATGTTTCAGGTATGTCACTAATTACGTATTTCGTAACTTACATTTGACAAGGAAAACTACTTCCAGCTGAAACTTGGGGAGACTTCTCTTACCTGCACATTGACAGATTTGTGGTGGAGAGTGAGATTTAAGCTGATTTGGCTGGAAGAGAGAAGAGACTAGAAGGCTGCCTGTCCCAGTCCTATCGTCATAAAACTAATCTTCCAAGCTCAGTCAGCATTTTCAGTGGGTCCAGGGAAGATGTGTAAACTTGCCTAACAGTCGTCTGTGCTTTTTTGTTGAGAACACCAGGAGACTTAACTTTTAAGTCAAAGATTCCAGAAATGTCTGTGCGTTTTTCTTTTAATGCGGATGCAGAGGCCTTTGTGATGAAGACATTTCTTCCAGTGGCAAAACAAAGAACAAGGAAGCAAACGATTCAGGGCAGGAAGAGCTCAGTCACTTTTTGGGTTGATGAGATAAAAATCTGAACAATCGGGACTGTCCCTTTGGAATAGTTTAGCTGGCTGCTGGGGGAGGTTTTTGGACCGATTTCCATTCATTGTTTTCAGTGACCCTTCTTGAAGAGCCTGAAAGGCGTTTTTAAAGTCAGTCACTCTTTTCTCTTCACTTTTGAAAGTTTTGAAAGCACACTGCGGTGATTCATCTGTGGTTGCAGACTGCCACTGGCTGTCTCCTCCCATAGCATCAACCATCCCTTTGAATATTTGCTACCTATTCCTTGTTTATGCGTGGCTTCAAAAGCAACAGTTGTCACAAAGAAATAGGCTATCCTAAATGATAGCTTTCACTGCCTTTAAGATCACACGTCAAATTGGAAAATGAAGGTTCAGGGGTGATTTGATAGCACCAGATACTATCCTAATGTCTTCATAAACTGATCTTACCGTTTAATTCAGCATCATAAAACCCCAGTCAGAGGAATGTCTGCTTGCCCTTATATGGACAGCTATCATAGCAGTAATTTGCTTATGAGATGCTTTTCTTTCTGGAAGACTAATGTGCCTCCGTTCCTATCAAAAATAAATCAATTTCCTGTAAAAACTGGCTTAAATCAGATTGTTTCTTCATGTTGTTGCAGTGTTTGTCGGAGTTGCTGTTAGCTGTAGCTCAGTATTGTCTCCTGATGAATTGTTGCAGTGGATGAACAAAACAATATTAATCTGTTTTTGTTAATCCTGTTTTGTAATTAAATACATCTTTCATATAAATCCTGTTAAGATTTGAATGAAAGGGGATTTATGGAAACATGACTTGCTTTTTCTAAGATAGTTCTAGGATTATGAAATGAACACTGGGAAGAAGAAAAGTTTGACTGGCTCACGGAGTAAAAGATTTTCTCTTTGTTATTTTTGCTTTGCTGGTGTTATGAAAAAAAATATAATAAGAGCATTCAAGCTGGGCTGCCTGTGGTTTAACTCTAATTCCATAGGCTGCACAGTCTTTCTCCCCAAAATCCCCACAGCAAGTGACCTTGTCAAACAAAAGTGTGGAATAATGGGAGGCAGCCCAGGGACTGTGGCTCATTTACAAGCAGCTGTTTGCTACTGTCAGAACAAAGGCAAATCAAAGTTGCATTAACGGGGTATGACAGGCACAGTGAGCAACTCCCCAACAATGTTCATCCTCTCGTGTTGTTCTGGTTATAATATTGGTTTGCCTGAAGGAGAAAATAGTCATAAGGTCAAGTCAGACATCTATGTTTGCAAAGCCTTTCAAAATTGCACGCATTATTCAGCTTATCAACTATTGATGTTTTTTAACAAAATTAACATAACAGCAAATAAATACATATTTATGTGCATGCTTGGCTTTTTGTGTGAGTATTAGAGCCACGTAGAGAATTAACAATTGTATCTTCACAGCAAGTTTGTAGTCTTGTCTGGCCTTCTCTTGTCTGATTCAGCCAATCCAAAAACCAAAGCAATTGATGATAATGTGACTTTTGAACATCTGCATGGCATCCAAGCAAGTTTAGAGGATCACTGTCTGCTGCATAGCTTTTGTAGTTTACTGCTTGACTACAACTTTTCTCTGTACCTTGCAAAATACCACTAGATTGTCTTAACCTCATGGTAAAGAAATCACGTAAATGATGTACAACCTTCCTTGAATTTCTATTAAAAAAAAGTGTGCTCTGGATCCTGAGAAACTTTGTAAGCAAGGTCTGTTTGACTTAATTGAAGCCTGGTAATGTGCAGCTACTGGAAACTGGACACTGATGAAGAGCACAGGAAATTTCTTATGGAATAGTGTGGAATACCTTAGGAGAAAAAGTCCAGAATCTAGCAAATGAGTGAGCAGTATTCCCTAGCCACAACTGAATGGAATAAGCAGTAGGTGAGGTTTTAGCCGTGTGAATGAGCCTGTTGCATAACTTGAGCCTGTACTGCTCAACCCAGTCTGTCATCCAAAATTAGGATGAATCAGTTAGACTTGCTAAGAACATGTCTGAGAAAGGCTTGGGAAGAAAGGAAATTCAAACTGAAAGGACAGGAGAATTGCTGGACATGAACTTTATAGCAAGGCACACAATAGGCAGCACATTTCTTAGTATTTATTGTACCTCACGTAGGGTGATAAAGGCTGAAGGCAAAGCGACTTTTAACAGTCCCCAAAGTGCAGTATTCCCTGAGAAATACTGTTTAAAGTGCCTTACTGCCATTATGAAATTTATAAATAAAAATAAGGAAAGCAGTAAGACTTGCACATTTATTGGGCAAATGGATATGTCTGCTATGTCATTAATAACTGATCAAAAAGATCTATTTATTCCATAAAAC
Source organism: Oxylabes madagascariensis (assembly GCA_013400675.1). Classification (NCBI taxonomy): domain Eukaryota; kingdom Metazoa; phylum Chordata; class Aves; order Passeriformes; family Timaliidae; genus Oxylabes; species Oxylabes madagascariensis. The sequence goes on from VYZR01014730.1 coordinate 55,097, forward strand.
AGCGAGAAACAGTCTTTTATGTTTAGCAAGTATTTTGCTACTGGAATAAATTCCTGAATTGCTTGATTGTTTTTTTGATAGGGAGAGGGAGACTAGGAGGAGGAACAAGAGAAAAAAAATGCTTTTAAAGTAATATATTCTGCAGATTTAAGTCAACTGTGGAGTACATTTTGGTAAGGGCGTTTGACATCTGCTATATTTCACAATTCAGACATGATAAAATCATTTAGAATTTAACAATCTGAAGTGTAGTTACTTTATTTTCAGCCTAATTTGCAGTTTAGTTAGGCATGTTGAGGCGCTGCAGATGTGAACAACGTGGATAAAGGCCAACTAAGATACGGCCAGTGTATCTCCTAACCCTTAGAGACAGTGTGTTTGAATTCTAAACATTAAGGGTAAAACTTTCAAAAGTGCAGTGGCTTGCATGCATACAAAGTTGTACTGACAACATCTTTTAAAGTGCTAACATGAATGTGAATTTAATTTAATTTATTCTCACAAACTTGCAGTTCTAGCTGTATGTGTTACAGTATCATGTACAGGTGCCAGCCAAGATTACGGCTCCATTGAGCTCTACTCATCCAAAAAGTTCTATATTTATCAGCGTGGAGAGCTTGTCGAGTTTCCTCTTTCACTGCCGTTATCAACTGTTTTGAAATATTCAAAACCTTAAGTGATACTGAAAACTTACCCAGTGTCCAAAGCACATTGTGTATTTTGAAGTGAGAAATAGAACTGTACTTGTAAAGTGTGCTTGCATTTAGCTTAACACTCAATATAGAAGAACACAATTTGCATAGGAAATTTGATAATACTGATTTATTTCTTGGAAAGGTTCGGTTTTCTTATACTGCTCTAGATGTCACACAATGTGTGTGTCACATCTAGCAGTTTTATATCATCGCTTTATAGTCAGTATATTTCACTATCATTTAAAACACGGAGATTAAATTTTGTTGTTAATCAATCTGTTAAACTCACGTGACAATATCCTAAATTCCCTTCTGTTAATGGTCCTACTCTTGCTGGGAAAGGAGGACATTTTGTGCATTGCTTTGCTTGAATAGTGCTAAGAGACTAGCAGATGGTCACTTTCCAACTGGTTTGCCTTGAAAAAAAGAAATTAAAATATTATAGTGCTGGGGAGAGATGTTGTAATGTGTCCCTTTCAAATTAACAGGTCGTTTTTTCCTACTATTTTATGATTGTAAAATAGCTCAATGTCACATAAAAGGTTAAAAGCTGGACTAAATGGCATCATGGGAAATTTGAAATAAATAGGGTCTCATATGGTTTATGGCTCTATACTTGAACACACAAGGAATATATTTCTTTCCTTGAAAAGGCATTTTGTAGGAGCTTACCATGTTAATATGAATTGTGGGCACAGATTCTATTTCAAGTACTTATAATTCACAAGTTAATTTTTTGTTTGTTTGTTTACTAAATCACTCCTTTCTAAGGCTACTTGTTCAAACTGTTGGCAAGCCTAAGAAAAAAATGTGGTATTTTCAGAAAAAAAAAGGAAGCCACAGTTCCAGTTCATTGAATTATTCTGCTGGTGTCTCGGGGGTTACTTTTGATAAAGCACAGACCTTCAGAACTGATCAATTTTGGACTCCAAACTGTCAGGTATTTCATATTAGTGCCAAATTTGTTTTCTCGTGGTAAAACTGCCTCCACTCTGATGTTCTTCAGTGGCCTATTTCCTGCAGCCCTACTGAGCAAGGCTTGCACAAATTTAGCTCCTTTGTCTGCTCCACTGGCCGGTTTATTGCTATGCAGGTGAAGAAAGATGATGGGAAAGCCCTCCTAAAGCTTCTCACTAGCTACTGAGGTGAGAAAACCCTTGTTTTGTCTTCTGAAAGGCCATCACCCGGGGCTGTTACAGAGTTAGTGTCCAAAGGCTGATAGGAAGTGCCTAAAACAGAACTTTTAAAATTGAAGGGTTTCTAAGTCTGTAGGATTGTCACGACCATGAGAAATGCTTTGTCTTTCAAAATCATTAGCCTTAGTAGCCTTTGAAATTATCAGTCCCATGCAGCTAGGATGTGTTTATATTGAATCTGATACCAAGACAATTTTTGTTTCGAACTGCAGACTGTGAACTGTATCTAATCCTATCAGGGACCTGGAAGGAGAATGACCAGGACCAGGGAAAGAAAGAAAAGAGTCAGTGGGACACTGTCTTGCATACAGAGCTTTTTCCTCGAGTTAAAGTTTTTGAATTTTCGCAAAGGGGAATACTATGGTTAGCTGTTTTGCAGTTTCAGTTTTGTCTTACTCTTCCAGAAAGAGGCCTATAAATAAGTTGCCTATAAATAAGTGTCACAACTAGTTTGTTTCAGAGCGCCTTTAATATTTTATTTCTGTTTTGGTTCCAGTCCTATTTGCTTAATATAGTTGGTATTCTGTGAGGAAATGCAGAATGCATTGCCTGTATTTCTTCACAGAGGAATGTCGGTGGCAATGGCAAAAAGAGGGTGTTTAGATAGGTGATAAAGCCTGAAGATAGAATTTCTCTAAAAGTAGCTTAGGCCAATTACAATTAATAACCATTTTTCATAACTACAGCAGGAGACAGTTGTGGATATTTCAGCATGATACTACACAGGGACATACTAAAATTGCATCTGAGTTCAGAATTGTTCAGGAACTGCTTATCTACAGCTTAGTGGTGCCACGCCCCAGCTCCTAAAGCAGGCAGCGCACAGCGGGCAGTGCTCAGCTCAGCCCTGCCCTGCAGCACAGCTCTTGAGGAGTTTGAAGCCCAGACAGGGAGCTGAAGTTTGCAGGAGCACAGGAGCAGCATCCCATTGATGCCTGGCACAGGCTGGCACAGAGAGAGAGAGGTGGGATGCCCTTGGCTCCCACAGCTGCAGGACAAACCGCCTCTGTTTCGGTTCTTGCGGTGTGAGAAGCAGGTTGGTTTCAGATGAAGAGCCAATAATGCTCTGCAGAAACTCCCCACACTCCCCACAGCAAAGCCTGTTGAAGTCCTGAGTTTAGTGTTATAGAGAATGAGAGGTTTGAAGGCTTTTGCTTGAAATTGCAGGAGTCTAAGCAAAAAGATGAAGACAAAAGACAGTGGATAGTTACTGCTCAGAGGACATAAAAATTCTAAAGAATTGACAAATAAATTGACCACCTGGAAGATTGTTCAGAGGAGAAATGTCAGCTTATTATGGCTTCCTACCAACAGAAGAGACAGAGGTATTTTTTTCACAGTGGATTATGATGGAGCAGGTCCTGGGTAATATTGAACTCCTTCTCCAGCGTGATGTGTCACTGGGAAAGCCAGTGACACCATTCTTTGAATCTTGAAGTATGTGAAACTCTTGGATGATAAAAACAGATTGTCACAGAGATGTTTAGCCCTAAAGGTTCAAGATCACTGAAATTTAGCAAGAGACATAAAAATAAACTGGTTCCTGTCATCGTGCTCAGGAATCCAGACGAATCCAGACAAATTTTTCAAATAAGAATAAAATAGTGGTAAGAGTGTGACATAGTAAATTATCTGTAAATCAGCTAAAGGCCCTTTTTTTTTCTGATGGAGGTACATGTGTATTTTGCAAATGAATGTATTTATAGTCAAATGGCTCAATCACTTGCTTTCATGTTATCTTTTCTGATAGAAACTTTTATTATCTTTTTTCTCTGGTAAGGCAATCAAGTTTTAGAGGCATACACAGTCATACAGAGAGTAATGTGCATTATTGTAATTGGTTGTAACTAATCCATAATTGTACCTTTTAACTGGGATGACAACTAGAGGGGCTTCAGTTTTTAAATTATGTAGGAATAATTCTTCCTATATGTGATTTAAGTTTTATTGCTGTAAGAAGCATTTGGATTAAAGACTATTTTGAGCATATAAGAAGAGGCGGGAATCCACTTCAGCCTGAATTATCTCATGAGGTACTCTGCAACTATGAATTGTTTTGGAACAAAGGTCAAAGTTGAAGTCAAGCTCTCTTAGCTACCCAACATCAGCATTATATTTCCTTGTAAAAAGACTATGGAAGGAATTTGGATTGGGTTTGGAGGAGAGTTTATTTTGCTTTGATTGAGCCACTGTGGATCAAACATTTGTTGCTTTTCATGCATTGCATGTCTACAGATCTGTTGAACAAAGGATTTTACCAATGTCCTTAATTAACGTTTGAATATTTGAATATTACAACAGAAAAACTGTATCACACCATAGTTTTGCTGAGATGTTTGGTTTGTCTACCAACTTAACAAAAAAAAGATGCCAGTTGCTAGAGTCAATAAAACTAAATAACTGTCTCTGAGTAGTAGCTGAGCAGACAGAGGAAAGTGCTGTTATCACATTCTTTTGAGTAATGGATCAAAGAAAAAATTAGTAAATTACATTTACCCAAATGTGGTGTCAAGATAAAGTTTTGGAAATAGAGAGTGAGTATCTCCAGTGTCCCATTGAAACTGGGATCCTGGGCTCAATCTTTTACATTCTTTACATACTGAAAGAAACAAAGATCATTAGAATGGCATACAGCAAAGGATTAAAATCACAAGGGTGTTGTATCAGTCATTACTTTTAACATGTTTTGATAACATTAAATTTATAAAAATATATTAAAGGAAATGGTTTTAGTGGTTGTTGCTTGGAACAGATTGGAAATGAAAAGAAGATTTATCCATTGGTAAAACATCAAGGAACCAGTCAACTAGTTGCAGAAGATTCAAAGAAGAATCTTCAGGAAATTCTTCTGGTAGTCTTTTTCTCTCTCTAGTTCCTAAAGGGAGCTTTTATGGTTTTTTTTCATTCTTACAATTCTTCCCTGTGTCTCTAGATTTTATTTTCCTTAAAGTCAGCTGGGAACATAATGTACTTGCCCGTTGTTCCTCCTATTTCCTTACTTTGAAGATACTTCCTCTAAAATCTGCTTCAGGATTTCTTGAGGGATGAGATAGAGACACTAATATAGCTATCCTCCTTTTTTGGCCTTCCTGATGTTGAAGCACTGAGAATTGCTTATGCTGAAAGTTTGGTGCGTGTCCAGTGGCCATGTGTGATTACACCAGAAACAGAAGGAAAAAACAAGTTTGGATATGTTTATAGAAGGTAATTATCATCGCAGAGGAAAGAGACAATGATGCATTGAGCTATCTGAATGACTTGGCATGGAGTCAATTTTTAATCTATTCTGTTGTGCTTTTGAAAGCATATTTGTCTTGTACTTCCCTTTCCCTCTTCATCTCTTTCATAAGCATCTTACATGTCCATGAGTGAAATGAATGGCTGATTCCTGCTTCCAGAAGTGCTTAAGGGAGTAGGAGCACAGGGGAACTGGAAATACACGGGACTTGTGTCAGGCTGCGATAACCAGGCTGAAGATGTTCGCACCAGTAGATTAGGAATGCCTTCCTAGCAACCACAGCTGCTGTGGCACTGCTGTGGCACTGCACTATAATGGTGAAGCTGGCTGTCCCGTTCCTCAGTGAGGGGCTGATGTGGCTGTGCTGGAGCTCCCTGGTCCCCATCTGCAGGCAGGGGACGGATGGCGCCGGGCGCCGCCGTGTGCGGCCCCGCTCCGGCGAGCCCCAGCTCCTGCCTGAGAGGAACAGAAAAGCCGCTTTCTCAGTCTCTGCCCAGAATGCATGATAAGGCTTGATGTCAAAAAGGGCAAGATTGGGCTCACAGCAATTATGGCAGAGGCATACTGGTTTCCTTGACAACTAGATTGAGGATTCTTTGTGATTTATTATTTACCACTTCAAACCCTCATTCTCTGATTTAATTAGGGAGCAGGATTTCCATAAGTCCCCTCCCTTCCAAATTTGAATACCCCCACATTATTGCTATGACCAGCTACACCTATCCCACACGGATGTGGCTCTAAACCAGCTGCAAATTAGGCTCTGTCTTTGGCATTTGGAATTTTAGGCAGGTTGCTCAGCCAGCCGATAACTGAAATTCAGTGGATGTTATGTTGGGTAGCGACTTGGTAATCTGCACTTACTAGCAGGAATAGTGGACTTCCTAACCTTCTCCCCCACCCAGGTTTTCAGGGGACTGCAACAAGTGATACTTTTCAATTGCCCTTAGAGCTATGGGAAAGATAAAATATCTGCAAGTGTCAGTTTCCCTTGCTCGGGCAATTCACGTTATTTTCTCCTTGAAGGCTTTATTAGCAATACATCAGCCACTGTTGTGTAAACAAAGAGTGTATTTTGATACTTGGGAGCTTTTTACTACTACCAGTTGGATAGCTATTTGAAAAGGGAAATGTCTCCTAAATTGAGGCTACTACTGTTGGGGAGTACCGATAGTCTACTCTTACTTCAGATGTATTTCAAATATGTATTTCCCATGTTTATAAAGCATTGACTGAATTGTGATCTTCCGTGTCTGCTCTAAATTTAGTGATTCAGAATAGAAATCTGAACACAATAATATAAGTAACAGAGATTTCTATTCAAATGTCACTGGCAAGTTTGTATCATTATACATCAAGATTGAAACTGGGTCCTCCAAAGGGCATTTTCTTCTCAAAGTACTTTCCTGGGTTGCATATTTTTTATTTTGTATTCAGCATGAGGAGTCTGCTGCATTTAATAAAATGAAATGAAGGTCACAGAAGATCATTGGTTTTCCCATAATGTGTCCCAGTAGATGACTGGAAAAAAGGTAGTGTTTGAAATGCATTGAGGATCTTCTGTGCAGACTGTGTAGAAAACTTGTGTCATTTTTTAATTATAGGGAGGTATTCTTGTTTTAATGGTGTTTATTTTACTGCATACAGTCTTTCAGCTGTACCACTCCAGTTTTAATTTCAAAAGTGTATACTCATTTTAGCATCTCCACCTCAGGGAGTTCCTGAAGTCAGTCAATAGGTGTTGCTCTTCCCGTGGTGGGCTGAACATGAAGCTCATTGAGTCAATAAAAACACGTAGAGTGACCTAAACACTCCTTGTGTCAGGTTCTGGTTCGCTCGTGCACCAGTGCCCCATTAGGCTGTTGAGGGAGGCTGGTTGCTGAGGGAAGATGCTTCTTTAAAATTGAGTAGTCTAATGAAGCTCCTTAATGCATTTTTCATTAGAACAAGAATATTGAGTATCCAGGTTAAATTCTAAAGAATCTGTCCTGCACTCATTGAGGTTAATGACAAAGCTCCCGATGATATTAGTGACGCAGGATGAGAACTTAATTGAGGTAATTAAGATTCTGCTTACCTAAAATTCCCTGTTATTTTCAAGTAGATAAAATATTACAAAATTGCTACTATGAAGAGTTGTATAATGTTGGATCTCAACACATCCTTCAGAGACGATCAGCAATTCAGTGGGAGATAATACTATTTCTGTATTTTGCATTTGATTCATGAAGTGCCCTCGTAATCTTCTAGAGGCTTGTTTATGTGAAAACCATTATGGAAAATAGGGTTCTTTTTGGTTTTGGAGCTCAAATATTGCCTTTATTGTATATTTAAAGATAACGTGGGCCAATTGCTGAATCCCAGAAAGGATTTGGTGGTCAAATTCAGTAGTGGCAAATATAGAAAAGGCATTGCAGTAGTACTGTGGCATTGCATAAGTTGCAGAAAATAGTGTAATTAAATGCAGCTCACTTTGCAGTACCGCAGACTTACTAAAGTCACTGTTTGGACCAAAAGAAATGCTGTTTGCTTAGTGAGTAGAATAGATAGGATATCCAGCTTTAGTGCCTTCCAGGGAATCTAAAGCCTCTGTCATAAATGATTGTGTCGGGATGCCTAATTTGAATAGTTACCCTAACACCTGCTGATTCCTGCCGCCTTTGGACACCCCTAACCTTCTCCTTCCCTCCTCGGCATCCCCAGCAGATTACCAGCTCCCTCCTCGATGACGCTGCCGCAATGGCCGCTTTGATCATGCTGGGGGCTCGGTGTGGGCATTCCCGTGCTGAGGAGCCCCCAGCGCCGCGGAGAGCAGCGGCGGGGCGGGCAGCTGGGGAGCGCGGGGCCGGGGAGCGGCAGGGCTGGGGACCGCAGCCCCGGCACCGGGGGCTCCCCGAACCCCCGGGGGCTCCGGAGCCATCCCCTGCCTGCCTGTTCGTACTCCCGAATAATGCATCAGGAGAACACCGTGCTTCCCGGGGAACGCGTCCGTTTCGGTGGCGTGGAAAGAAGTGGAGCAATCAGATCTTCTGTGCTTCACAGCTGTCTCCTGGGATACTTGCTTTAAATAGGCGGGGAAAGGTTTTTTGGAAAGAAAACTCTGACCTGGGACGGTGAAGCACCATGCAAATGAATTACTGAGGAAATTACCTTCCTGCTACTCGCATCTGTAGTAATGGTGCAGCACTTCTATCTTGCTGGTTTTGAGTTTATATTTGGGCATCTAAGAGTGATTTTTTTTTTCCTGGGTGTGGTGCAGAGCTTTCCTAGCCCTTGTCTTCATTGAGAGTTGTATTAAGATCAGCGCAGAGCTTTGGAAACACAGTCATTCAGCCATTAGATGTGGGCTTCTCAACTGAAGTAATCAGTAAATGCAAAGTTTGCCTTTATGGGTTGTGCTACAGTGTCTGTTCATCCCTCTTGTTACTTTCTAATATAAATAGTATTAAATATGGGACTCCTAGACGTGATTATGGAAAATTGCTTCGTTTCTGTCGTAGTACTCAGAGATTTCAGGGATCCTGATTTTTCATGTATTTCATTTCAACCTTCATTAGCTGGTTCTCTAAAAGCTGAGAGCATTCTTGCCATACACATTGTGATGGGTGGTGAGGAAGACACACGAATTCCAGGACTGAAAACTAGAATTCAAACTCAGAAGCCCTGCAATTGAGTCCAGGTGGAATTTAATTATCCTGTCCCTTTGTCTCCCTTGTCTTTCATGCTTGCAACGAGGCATATGGATACGCAGTTCCTTTCCAGGTGATTAACAGCAGTTTGACAGGGTGGAAAAGGTGCCTATATCCTTTATTTACTCTGGAAATGGTACCTGTGTTGCCATTCTTACTCCCTGCTGCCCAGGGAGCATGTCAGAGCTGCATATATTCCTTAGGAGTTTTTTAATTACCTCGCTGTTTACAAAAAATGAAATAGTTTTCCTTTCTTCATGCAATTTATTGTTCAGAGTAAGCTCTTAAGTATGTATGTAGAATTATTTCATGATTCACAGAATGTGCCAAAGTCTTAAGTATATTGTAAAAACTGTGTGGTACATCCCTCTCCTCTCTATAATAGTATTTCAAAAAACCACAAATATTTCATAGAAGGTAAGGTCAGGAGGAAACCCTTCATTCTGACAGGTATCGTCCAAGATTGCATGCTACTTTTGTCTCATATCTATTTATGGGAACATTTAAAGTGACGGTACATTTGCCTTAAAGTACATTCATCACATGGCTCTTCTTGTTTTCAAAAGGTATGACTGTATATTTTGGTTTCATCTGCAGGATCCCTGCCTTTATGTTTCCTAGGGTTCTACTTTCTACCCCTGTGTTCTCTGAAATGTTTCTGAAGCTATACTTATGAGAAGGGGGTTGTTGTACTATTTGCTTGCTCATAAGCACTCTTTAAGCAGCTTGCCATCTTTAAAATTAACCACATAACTTTTCCACTATAAATTATACTGTGACAATTGACTCCACCCCATCATTTTACTGAAACAAAAGAGAGTATATGAACTCTTATATTGTTTCTTGATTCCATTTCTAATGTATATATAATTCTGTTTGTAAATAAGAAAATGCCCCATTTTTAAGTTTGCAGTTGTGATCTCAAATATTGCCATATGGTAACAATTGTACAATAATTAAATCTATGATTCTTTTAGCACTAGGGCTGTATTTGGTATTTTAAACTGGCAAATGTAGAATAGTATCTTATTTAAAATGAGCCAAAATTATCAGGTATCTTAGTGAGATTACATGTTTTACTTTCTTACATAGATTAGGATATAGCCTGTAAAGAAGGCGATGTACACAAGACACAAAGGGTTATTATTAGCACCCAGCATGTCACCTGCTGGGATGATTTGGCTTTCACCAATGCACCTATTCCCAAGGAAATGATACATCTCTGCATGGCTTCTGTCAGCCTCTGAGGTAAAACCTAAGGCTTTAGGTTTCTTAACGATGGGAAGAAAATAGTTCTTTTGTCAGCTGGCCACTCTGAATACTGATCATGGAAATTCCCCTTTCTTCCTCTTCCTCTGCCCCTCCTTAACACATGGTTTCCAATCAAAAAATGATTGTGATAACTGGAAATATAAGTTGTTGTCAAGATACACTTTTATAGAAAATAAAAGAATATTTATTTTTATTCTGCTACCAGTATCCTGTGCAGAGGAAATAATTCAACGGGAAATCCTGTTGACACAACATTTCTGACACATCAGCCTTTGTGTGTCTTACCTCCCTTTTCAAGAGGTTGTTTCTGATTCAGAAGCTTCTCCTTCCTGACAGGTGCTATGCTCAGAGGGTTCACAGTAGGTAAACTGGAGATAACCTTCAGGAGGGTGGGTGTACAAAGACCATGGGACTTACTTGCCTTGAGAAATTTTGAAGATGCATTGTATTTAATGGCAAGAAAGAAAAGGGTAGAGTGCTTTTTGTGAGCTGGCAGAGAATCAAGTGTGTATGATGTGAAGGAAAAAAGGAAGGAGATTCTTGCAGCCTGAGAACAGACATCTGGCTGGCAAAAGGAAAGAAATATCATTGACAGATGAATACCGTTTTAAACTGGGATAATTTTAGATCAAGAGGGCAAAGTTTTCCTCTCATGCATACAGCTCCACTGAAAGGGCTGGGAAAGGTGCGTGCATATAAGAATAAAATGTGGTGCTAAGTGAGAACGGAAGAACACGTATTTTTATATTAGATATTTAGACTTTCATGTTAAGGTCACATGGCTTCCATCTGCCATATGTAGGCATTGCTAAAATGCTGCCAGGAACCAGGCTCTGGTTTGGTGACTTTCATTAAAGGAATTAGTGGTTTCTCTCCAGTTTCAGTGTGGCTGGATTCAAAGTGCAGAAGCCCATTTTCACAGTTTAGCATTAATTAGCACTCTAATGGCAGCCTCAGCAGGCAGGTGAAGGATTAAATGGGCATGAAGACCAAACTATCTCTTTTCCTCCAGTGGCGATTCCTTCAAAATAGGGTCGAGACGTTTTGGGCTAATGCAGGGATGTGTGCATGGCTGCTGTCTGGCTGCTCGTGTTCCAGGGGACTGAAGGACTGTGGTCTGCAGCTCTGTCAGTGTAGCACTCATCCCTGTCCTCTGTTCTCTCCTGCTATTAAAGTGCACACACACACTTCCCACACACACCCAGACCCTAACAAAAACTCAATAAAAAAAACCCCCTTTAATTCTGCTGACTCAGAGAGACACATTCTTGCCCTTCTGAATGAGGGGTGAGAGCTGTTTAGGAGAATTTAAATGAGATCCTTGCCAGCAGTGTACAGGAAGGATCGACGCTGTTAGATTAAAAGGCTGAGATGCTGCTGCTCACTTTAGGTTTTGCTGAATCATTTAACAAGGTGCAGAAAGTAGGTAAGCCCTGACTCTTTTTTTTTTTTGGCTGAAGAGAGCCTCACAGGGTTATATTTGAGAATTGCATGGAGACTGGAAACACAGAAGGAAAACTGTAATAAGTTTCAGTGAACCTGGAAGGCAGGACCCATCCTGGTGTGAGTCAGAGGGTGTAACTCTGGCTTCTCTCCTGCATTTCATTAAGCAGACATAGGTACTTTATGTTTATGTATACTGAATATTAAGTATGTAATTACAGAAAATTACATGCAGTTTTAATTTTGCTGCTCACACTGAATCTTGAAAAACATCAGAAGTTGTCAAAGATTTTTAAAATTTTAATTTTTTAAAAGGCTAAATCATATTCAAATAAAATGCAAAAAAAATACTATAAAAAGCCTTCACTAGTTACTTAATATTTCTAAAAGCTTTTATTGATAGGAATTCATATTTCCATTTTGTAAGAGACAGGTTTCTAGATTTTAGTTATGTAATTGAAATATGAAATGTCTGAGAAGCAGAATTCTAGAAACCAATGTTAAGAATCTCCATTCACAGCTCATTTATTCAGTGAAGAAGTTGCCTGGCTTCAGTGCAATTTAAATGGTCAGGTCTGTTTCTTAGGACTCTGTGCCTCTTTGTTGGGGTTCAAATAATGAGATACTTTCATGTACCTTGTTTTGAGATAATCCCATTTTTATGAATCAATTTTAAAAAATGACGAAGATGTCTCTTACTAGAAAATAGCTTTCTTTTACTGAAAAATCTCTTTTCTCCCGATGTCCACTCCATTCAGCATCTTAATTGACAAGAAGGAGTATATACATAAAATGGTAGAGAACCCAGCTGTAGGAGGATATTTTTGAAATGATCACTTCCTGCCCAATTGGACCCTGCCTGAACAGTGGGGTTTTGTGTGCTGGGCTGCAGCGCAGGCTGGCTGTGCCCGGCTGCTGGGTTTCCCTGGAAGAGGAGCTGAGTGCTGTGAACTCCAGACCTCTGTGCACTGTCAGAAGCTCTTACTGTGCCAGTGTAATCTTTTAATAGACATGCTTGCCGGAGTAACTTTTTCCTTCAAAGATAGAATGAGAAAGCACAGTTGTCATTTAAATTGCCTCTGTCTTTTGTCGTAGTTGGTAGCGTTCTGTTGACCAGGACTGGATAATTTAAAAGCTGTTTAACAAAATAACATGCTTGTCTGTGTGAAATATACACAGTGCTGAGAGATGGGGAGAAAAGTCTCCCTTGACAGAGTTCACGGGATTCTTTAGAAACTGCGGGATGCTGAGATTTGTCTGAGGAATTACAAAAGCTTTGAGGCGCCCATGTTGAGCATTTGCATGATTTTCAGATGGCGAAGTGTGTTCAGCTGTCTTCGTGCACCCTCCCATGTGTGCATGTGCGCACTTCAGTGGAGAGGGAGAGGATTCTCAGCACAGTTTTCATTGGGCTTTGCATTTGTTAAACATATATTATTGAAATGCTGCCCAGGACACATCATTTCATCTTGTGTAGAACTTAAATCACCATGTTGCGTGATATGGTAAAATAAAAGAGATTGTGAAAGAGACAACTGTAAACATTCTGTTTGAAAAGATGTGCTCTTTTCAAAAGACCTTTCTGTTACAGCCAAATAACACAAGAAGCAATATTTCGTTGCCCACAGAGACATATATATTTATTTCTGCAGAGATTTGTTTTGGATTCTCAGTTCTTCCAGTATCTTCGTTCTTTGAAATAATTTTATATTTCCATGTTGACTTTCTCTGTGCTTTAAGTTTTAATCAAAGGTTCCTTGCTTCTGATGTCGAGTACTGATGTTAGCCTGTTTACATTCCACTGTTTTTCCTCTGTATTCGGTGAACATTCAAATGTGGTGGTGCCTTTTTGCTTTTATCTACCAAACTTAGCACACTCTCTTATTATTGACAGCTCAAAAAGATGGTATGCTAGTGGGCAGGATGCTGTGAATTATTAACTTTTCTTTGCACTTTGACAAATTTAGATTATCTTTGTAAAGACAAATAGTTTCTCTGAAGGAACCAAGACACTGGAATGGTAAATAAGGCTTTGCAAACTTAAATAAAATTTTTTTAGCCAAATTTGAATTTACCACATTTCCGAACCATGATTCTGAGTTACAGTTCTTTCATAGGACTTGTACTTTTTATTTCATAGACTAAAGTATCAGAGGAGAGATTTTGACTGTGATTTTTCCTTTCGGTTTGTCTTTCTATATGGATCGATCAATAAAGCATTAAACAATGTGTATTGCACTAAACATCCCCTCTACCTTTTTTCCTTAGAAATGTGATTTCACAAAAGCAGTTTATTTGCTCCTTTCAATAAAGAGCCTGCACTCAACTAATTTGTGAGCAGATAAAATGTGCAGGAACCATATGTTTGCCAGGAAGCTTTTCTATAATCAAACCGGTCAGCAAGACAGAAACAATGGGGTTTTTTTCTCATTAGGTGTTAGTCTTCTTCCTTTAAAAAAAAAATAAATTAAAAATTGGCATACAACACTGATTAATATACACACGCATGAGTGAATCAGAGACAGCATATGTTGCATTAGGTAATAGACGCTTATTTGAGTTAATGTTTAGGTTGTGCTGCAAGTCCCAGCCCAGGCACCAGAAAGGCCTTTGCAACTGGGGAGCATTTTGGGCAGCAGATAGGAGTGGTGTCATCCAGGGCAGAGTTTGCCTTGAAGCAATTAGCAGAAAGAGGAACAAGGTTGATTTCAGCTGCCAGAGGACAGCCAAACAAAATAGGTTTGTTCGAGGTATGGTAAAACAAGCAGGAGGTTTAATACAGGTTGATTAAGAAAATGCGGTGTTGGGAATACTCATGCGGAATTGCATTGGAGATACAAAGTTTCTGGTGACAACAGTAATTATTGACAGAGCCATATAGTTACGTCTGAAAAACTCTGGAATGATGCTGAAGCATTCAGATGCTGGTTGTTCACACTTCCATCCTGTGGCAGTGCATCTGTTTATCGGGAATTATCTCCTGAATGTAAATGAATTTCAGTCCTAAGTCATTGCACCTGTTGCCAAGAGGCATTTATTCCAATCACTTGCCTAAAGCGCAGGGAGTTATTGCTCGACGTTTTATAGCTCCAAAAAAAAAACTGTCGTTTCAAAATCATTTGTTCAGAGAGGAGAAAATGGAGCAAAACAGTTCATTTTACCCTAAGCACTGCTATTTGGCAGTATTCACATTTGCACGGCACAAAGCTGCAATATTGATTTTTCGCTTTCAGGGCCTCCCACAAGTTCTTTCTTCGATTGTCAGGATTGCAAGATGGATTGAATTACTCTTTGCTTGTTGATACACTTATTTTTTCTTTGGTGATAGGAAAAAATTACAAATAAAGCTTCAGCATAAAGATCATAGCAGCTCTGCTAGTGGACTTTGAATTTATTTATTTTATTTAGTTAAAATTCATTCTGCACCGCAGAGATTTCTTAGAGCAGCATTCCCACCTTACACACGCTGCATTGTTTTGCTTTATTGCTTGCTGCTTTTGCAATGTAACACCTACATTGCAATCTCAGGTGTGTCCTCTGTTGCCTACAAAGTGATGTAACCTTGCTCTAACATTTTTAATGTTTGTCCTAATACAGAACTTCTTGCAGATGCCTGCAGGGGGAAAAACTGCAGGATAAAACACATTTGTAGTCATTATAGCAGTTGCCATAGATGATGAAGTAAGATTTGCAGGTTGCTGATTTCTCTGTAGCAAAACTGCAGAGGTCTCGTGTTTGAATTCAGAATATTTCCTAGCAGAAGTGGAGCCTGTGCTGCAGGATCCACAGTAAGGGTCAGTGCTGGTCACAGGGAGCTGTGTGTGGGTTTGTCAGCCCTGGCCCCATAACTATCCTAAGCTACTGCTGCACATGAAGCCACTGACTCCTCAGCAGCTGTACCCTTCCCTCCTGTCCTGGTGCAAACACCTCTTTGGACAGCTGTAGGTGCTGTTCTCCTTCTTGCTGATGGAAATTCAAAAAAGTTTGGGAGGGATGGACTCCCCTGGGCAGGCCATGGTGGTGCTGCAGGCCACAGAATCCCTGCGGAGTGCAGGAGATACAGGCACCATTGCTGCTAGCAGGAGGGATGAGCTTCCTGGGGATGACATTAGGTTTGACGGGGGTAGTAGGATGTAGGAATGGCAGTGACTTGCAGCATTATATTTGGTCCCACCATGGCTGTTGTGATGGTAACTAATCAAAGGAGTTGCTGCATTCACGTGTGGTGGGGACTCTGCATGTAGCCTTCCCTGTGCCCGTTTCACGCCCTCACTGAGCTGTGAGTGACTCCTGTGTTCATTGTATTAATTTGCTGCATGGGAGGAACACGCAGGGTATTACTGTGACGGATTCGTGCTTTAGCTCTTTCCAGCTTTCAGCCCATGACACCTCAGCAAGCCTGTAATAATAGTATTTGTTACTGCTCGTGGTATATGCAGCTAAACTGCAGGCCAGGAGAGAATCTGAGATGGAACCCGATGCTTTCCACAGCACGATGGCTCCTTCCCTTATTAACAAATATGGAAACATACTGGCAGAGTAACAGTACTGGTTTCCTGTAGGATATGGTTCCACAAAATATAAAGGCAGACCTGGTCACTGGGCTCTGGCCAACTGTTCCCCTTGTGGCTGGGCAAGTTCATGCCCAGGCAAAGATCTGGTCCTCTGGGACCTCCTCAGGTGCCTGCAGTGGAGGGAGGTGAGGGTCAGACCAGCCCCTGGCCTAAGTTCATTACACGGGTTGTACAAAAGGTGGTGCTGGTGCAAGGGGAAGGCAGAGATGTGCAGGTAGAGGAGAGGTGGATAGGAAGATGGGCTCTGGCTGCCTGCGAGCCACATCCTTATGCTTGTGTGATCATTATAAAAAACTTCTGCTGTCTGAACAGATAATCATCTGCATATAGTAGGAGTTTTAATCTCCAGAATTCAGTAGAAAAAGTGATGGCCTCTGGTTCATGGGAAAATTTACTATCAAGGGGTTATCTCAAGTTGTTCTTAATTATTTTTAGGTACTTGCTTCCTTGCTTCTTCCAATACATCATACTTTTAAAGAAAAGTTTATTTTCTTCGCTTTCAAAAAACCACAGTGCTCCAACTTTCCATACTTAGCAACTACTTCTGTTCGCTATCACAACTGGCCTCCACCAGCCTGCAGAGAAGTATTAATGGCCTGGTTTTACTGTATTATGAAGACATTTCTTAAAAACAGGAAATTCTCCTGAAAAATTAGGATTTACTATTTTAAAGAAATAGGTTTTTTACTCTGCCATATTACCCAGCTTGTCTTCCAAAAGTCACACCATTTTGTAAGAAACAGAAATACTGTTTAGCAATAATCCATCAGTAACTGTGCACAAGAAACTGTAGTATGCAGATAGTTTTATTCTGATGTAGTATATTCTTTTGCATTAAAAAATGTCTCTAAAAGACTTAAACATTTTGGTGAATAGCTGAACCTTGTTTTGTTTCTAAAGTATTTTATATAGCTAAATTGGAGAAATGGCTTATTTTTAGGAATCCCGTTAAGCAGAAAAACCATGTCAAAAATTAAAATTCTGTGAAACATTTTTGTGAGAGATGGGGAGATTTTATGCAGTACACATCTGGGATTTGTGGTACTGATAATTTCTGTATTTGTTTCAAAGTCCTATCTATATGTAGTTAAATTTATGTAAAAGACACAGTAAGGAGCCCTGGAGTTCAATTAGGTGAAGTGTCAGCATGTATATTGGATCATGTCCATGCTCAGGTCACAAAATAGCTAAGGAAAAGTAACTGGCTCTTCCTGGAAAAAGGGAGACACAAAGAAAAAAAGACTGATGAAGTTGGAAGTTGGAACTGTGGCTTTGGGCTTTTTTGTGGTTGTATTGTTTTGGTTTTTTTAAATCACTTCTGCAAATCCTGCCTTGCTTTGCTGCTTCCCGCTTCCAGACACAGCCTGTCTGACTGTGCCCAAGGAGTGGAGACAGAAGCAGAAAGGAGGTGGAAACTGGAACGTGCAGTGTAGCCATGCAGACAGGCACCACTGTCTGCCCTGCCCAGGATTAGAAGCACTGAAAAGGAATTTCCTCTTTTCCCAGATTAAGGACATAGCAGCCATGGTGTAGGGATGTGACAGTTCCATGAAAGATGCCTCACTTAACATGGTACCAGGTCAAACTGTGTAAAGGTGCACTTCCTTCAGCACATGAGAGTTAGTGCTTATGTGGCTGGAAAAGAATATTCCAATTCAATATATCCTTTAG